>LNAC01000969.1:103102-118487 GCA_002007465.1 Ailurus styani
AAACAAAAATGAATAAAACAAAATCCTATATCTATATTATCTATTTCTGTTTCTATATCTATGTCTGTCTATGACTCTATCTCTATATCTATCTCTATCTCTATCTCTATCTATCTCTATCTATTAGATTGGTGAATTGAACAGACCCTATAAGTATCCAAAAAAATAAGGTTAAAAACAATGAAGGGATAAAATATGATTATAACAATGAAAATTTTAAAAAAGGAATAAAAAGTGTTGATATGATATAGGAGTTAAGAACATTAAAATAGGAAAAGGGAAAAATTTTAAAAGAAAAAAGTAAGAAAAAAATTCAAAGAACAAAAATTCAATGAATTTAACTTTGAACGACTGAGGAATCATGGGGAAAAAGCCATGAATTGTCTCTGTTGCTTTTCCGTAGTTCTGGGAAGCTTAGCAGTCTTGAACTTGACTTTGACTGGATGTTTTTTTTTTTCTCTTGGTCTTCTGGGGGAGGGACCTGTTGCTGTGATTCTCAAGTGTCTCTGCCATAGGTGGATTCCCAGCGCCCTTGCCAGGGGCCAGGCTAAGTAATCAGCTCGGGTTCACTCTCGGGAGCTTTTGTTCCTTGAACGTTTTCCGTACCTAGTTGGAGGACGGGACTGAAAATGGCGGCTCCCAGTCTCTGACCCAGAGGAGCCCAGAGCCTGGGGCCTCAGTCCTCAGCGCACCTCAGAGAAAAGCAGTCCCTCCTGTCTCCTGGTCTCTGGCCGCTCTCCGAGCTCAACCGGTCTGTGACTGAGTGTCTCTATCTCTGGCGTGGCCCTGTTTAGAATCTCTGAACCCGGCAGATCCCTGCAGCCACTCCCGCACTGCTCCTCCCAGAGGAGGAAGGAGGGGGTCTCTCCAGGTCTGCCATCCGTGGGGTCCCCGCTCACAGATCGGTGGCCCGGCTGTGCTTCAGATCACAGCCCAAGGTAACCCCGAGCTGAGAGACACCTCAGCTCAGCTCCATCTCTCCCGCCGCCTTCTCTCTGAGACCTGGGAGCTCGGTCGCGCTCAGACACCCCTGGTCTTTTTGTGTCCCCATGGGTCCTGAGACCAGACTGTCCCTGCAGGGGTTTCACCCCCTGCTTGGTCTCTGGGGTGACCCCCCTCAGTGGAGCCAACTTCTAACAGTTCTGAGTCTGTGCTCCGCTGCTCGCTCCCTTGCCGGCAGCCGGCCCCTCCCCCCGGGTCTATCTTCCCATCGCCTCAGATTCACTTCTCCGCACGTCCTACCTTCCAGAACGTGGTCAATTTTCTGTTCCTAGAATTGCTGCTCTTCTTCTCTTCGATCTCCGGTAGAATTTGTAGGTGTTCAGAATAGTTTGAAAGCTCTCTGGGTGAATTCCTGGGACCGGATGATAATCGGTCTCCTACTCCTCCGCCATCTTGTCGCTCCTCCCCTCTTTTCTTGTTTTAGCATTTGAGTTCTGTGTTCCTTTTCTAGGGGTGTTGTCACAAAATACCACAAACAAGGGAGCACTGAAGAAGAGAGAAACTTATTGTCTCACCGCTCCAGAGGTCAGGGTCCAAAATTAGGGTGTGGTCAGGGCCATGCTCCTTCTGAAGGCACTAGAAAGAAGGATCTGTTCCAGGCCTATCTCCTCTTAGCTTCTGGTATTTCCTTTGCTTGTGGCAGTGTTCAGATGACATTCTCCCTCTGTGTGTCTGTGTCCAAATTTCCCCTTATTATAAGGATTTCAGTCACATGGGATTAGAGTCCCGCCTCACTCCAGTATGATCTTAACTTAACCAATTATTCTTCAGTGACTGTCTTTCTACAATCTGGAATATTGAGGGTTAAGACTTTAACATATGAATTTTGGGAGACACAGTTCAACCCATAACATGTTCACAATATTTTTGGTTCCAAGTGATCACCAAAATTGATAGTATTTCTTTATTCGAGGTCCGTGGACTCCTACCTCAGAGATTTCTTCTCCATGTCTATAAGGTCTCAAGTTTTAAAAATATGGATGTATAGAGACTTCTCCTTTAGCAGAAGCCCTAGGGCTTCTGTGTTGAGATATTGTAGCTATTGTAGCTGTTGTGTTGAGCTATTATAGCTGATTAATTATCAGAATGCCAAAATCAGCCAGAATAATTAGGCTTCTCCTCAGTCTAGGAAAGAAAAAGAACATGTGAGATGTTCACTAAAACAGTGAACAAGAAGTGAGAACAGATGCTCAGCAACCTCATACTACTGAACCTAGACGAAAACCCATGGAAATAAGTGTAAACATGGGGTGAAACCGGCTCACAAATGGAGCCAAAAGCATTGGTGCTGGTTCCTAAACTCTGGGAATAACCAGTGGGTTGTTCTCAGCCTGATGTTGTCTCCTGGGTCAGGTCCTTAGCCTATAGAGTCACCCATTTCTTTAATAGTTAAATCCATGTGGAATCATCATCTGAGGAATCTGTGCTTATGCGAGGTATTCTCACAAAATGGTGGGACTTAAAGAACATGATTTTCATTTGGGGGAGAAGACAGGGACTAACAGTTATGCATTCAGTGGATAGGATTTGATGTTTCTAAATTCTTTTTTTTAAAGATTTTATTTATTTATTTGACACAGAGAGAGAGAGAGACAGAGAGGGAATACAAGCAGGGGGAGAGGAAGAAGCAGGCTTCCCATAGAGTAGGGAGCCTGATGCAGGCTCAATCCTAGGACCCTGGGATCATGACCTGAGCCAAAGGCAGACACTTAACGACTGAGCCACCCAGGCGCCCCTGATGTTTCTAAATTCTTAAACATGACAAAATGACAAATGCTTTGCTCCATTCTATTTTTCCTAAGGCTATTTGAAAAAAGGAATTCTTTAGATAGGTCTAAAGTCAAAGGTAAGACCAAAATATAACAGTTACAATACTAAAAATACAATTACTCTCCCTTGGGTAGTCAAAGATACTAATACAGGATAAACTAGAACAAAAAGAAAAATCCAACTTAATGCTCTTTGCAAGAAACCTGTGGTTTCACTCATATGTGGAACATAAGGAATAGTGTGGAGGACCACAGGGAAAGGGAGGGAAAACTGAAGAGGAAGAAACTGGTGAGGGAGACAAACCATGAGAGACTCTGGGCTCCAGCAAACAAACTGAGGGTTACAGATGGGAGGGGGGTGGGATGGGGTAACTGGTGATGGGTGTAAAGGAGGGCACATGTGGGGATGAGCACTGGGTGAATCACTGAACACTACATCAAAAACTAATGATGGCTAACTGAAAATAACATGTTGGCTAACTGAAAATAAAAAAAAATCAAGAAACCTATAAAAATAAGTTATC
Organism: Ailurus styani; assembly: GCA_002007465.1. Classification (NCBI taxonomy): domain Eukaryota; kingdom Metazoa; phylum Chordata; class Mammalia; order Carnivora; family Ailuridae; genus Ailurus; species Ailurus styani. The sequence continues at coordinate 106,398 of LNAC01000969.1, forward strand.
ACAGAAAGTTAAAGGGCATCGCTAGATAATGCATATTAAGAACACTGTTTTCTTCTGTAATAAATATTAAAGTTTTAAAATTCTGCTTCCTATAAATAATGGCTACATAAAATATTAAGCCTAAAGCAGAACAATTTATTTGTTTGTCCTTTGTTAAAGTGAACTGGCAGGTCAATATTAGCTGATACTTACACATTTATAGCTGAAAGACAAATTCTAAGCTAGAGAATGCTTTACATTATTATTTTTAAAATTTTCAAAAAATTATTGATATTCATAATCCATGGAGCACAATTTGTTTCTAAAAATCCACTTGCTGTTGCTGTTAGGAGCTGTGAAAATATTAACAAAGCCATCAGAGCACACTAATGCTGTACTGCCTCTTAAAGAGGAACATGATGTTACTGATCCAAGGTGTAAGTTTTGAAAGGTGAAAAGTGTAAAACATTAAACTTTTCTGGCCAATAGTATATATAACGTGGGTGGTTTTTGGGGAGAGGGACATTTAGTGGGGTTCAGTTGGAGTACATACCTAGACTGTCAACTTCACAGACATTCACAGGTATAAATAAGTGGATTGTGTTCTGCTGTAATCTATTGAAGTGAAATATGTCTTGAGTATTTTTCCTACATGAAATTAGGTTAATAATTGTCACTTGTGCCTCACACATACCAAAGCGGCATAAAGGGCAACTATACAGACTTGAGTCCAAAGGTTGGGGCTATTCTGAATGTCAAATATCTTTCCAGAGTGTTCCCACTCTTACATGTTATGTTTCTTCAAGTTAAGTAGGCTTTTTGGTAAACCATGGGTTGTGTATATCAATATGTGTTTGGTTTTGGAATTTTGCCATTCAAAGTGCAATGAATTTTAATATTAGAGAGTATAAAAATTTCATTGAAATGATATCCAATTCCACAATGATTGATGTAACATTTAAGATGTTAAAAGTATGTAACATTTAACATTTAACACTTGTCCAATTTGGATGTAGTATCAATAGAGATCCAATGTATGGAGAAAAACTCGCTGACCTACGACTCCATTCTCCATTTTGGAGTTAGAATGAACTTTAGAAAATACAGATGTAATCTGTGTGCTCTCCTCCCCAACATGACCAGAATACAGACCTTCAATGGGTTTCCTGTGCCTTTAGGATGCAACCCAGAATTTCTGGTATGATTTTAAGAAATAAGATTTGATACCTCCTTACCTCTTCAGTTTCATCTCTTGTCATTTCTCCTTTGCATTCTGTATTTCTAATTTCTCCAATGATCTATAACCTCAGGGAGAATTTTTTTTAATCTCATCCAAGTCTAAAGTAAATATTTTTAATTTATGGACTTCACAGCTCTCATAACAATTTTCATATACAAATGCTTTCCTAAATATTATTTATTTGATTCTCGCAAGAACACAATATATTATTCTATTACAAATTTACAATTTAAGGGATTGACACTTACAGGGGTTAAGTAATATCCCAAAGATCACAATTATTAAGTAGAAAAGATTGGTACTTAAGCTTCAGTCTTCTGATCTCACTTCTCTAGTAGATAGTTCACTGCACTAATGTGATCCCCGAAATGCCCATGTTTAATATCTAAAGTTGTGTTACCCTTCTGTTAATCCTAGAATTTTGAGATTTTAATCAGTTCCAAATTATTCATCTGATTTTAATGGTTCTCTTTCACCAATTTAATTATATCAGGCTACCATAAAGAAATTCCCAGAACCTGACCAAGTTTACCAACTGCATTACACCTGAAGTTCAATGTCAATTCATTTAACATGTACTATTACTTCTATATGGTAAATAAATTGACTAATATGATCTCTGCATATATTATATTATCTAATTTTTATCTAATTACTTAAAAATTGTTCAACCTAGAAATTATAAAGAAATTATACTTTTTAGTGTTGCTTTGAATCCACAATGTGGTGATTAACAATTAACATTTGAAGAATCATAATGGAGATAGACTCTCAGCAGCAATCGCCATTTAAATATTCAGATCACAGGCATTTTACTGTACTGACCACAAGCCATTCAGGTACTTCCAGAAGTCAACATCAACACCAGAAGTCTACCAATAGGCATAATGGGTATTAGGAATGACTTTTCACTGGCAGAATGATCAGTGAGCATGAACAGAATGTAAGACCTTACACAAATTATAAGGAATAGTGATTTCTCAATATTTCCATCTGATCCTAGATTCAGGGATTGTAAGAGGATTTTATCTCTGGCCTCTGGCTAGGTTAGTCAAACTAGCCAATGGAATATAAACTTATCTGACTTAAAAGAGGCCTTTCCTGGGATTGCCTGTGTGGCTCAGTCAGTTAAGCATCTGCCTTTAGCTCAGGTATTGATGTCAGGGTCCTGGGATGGTGTCTTCCCCCATAAGCCCCACCACCACCAAGAGATCCCCAATGAGCCCTGCAAGGAGCATCTCGCTCTCTTTCTGCCTCTTCATCTGTTTGTTCTCTCTCTGAAATCAATAAATAAAATCTTTTAAAAAAATAAGAGGACTTTCTTGCATGGCACTCTTATCTAAAGGGATGGAACTTAAGACTCACTACTGTTAGTATGCATGGGAGGATTCAGCACAAGACATACTTTAATTGTTACCTATTTCTGGACTTTATATTTTATAGAGGAAATCTATAATACTGGCACACATCTAAGTATTAAAAGCTATGAATATTTACCCTTTAAAAATCTGGTAAGTGTGAGTGACCAAATTTTCTTAGGTAAGTTTTCAACAGATCCTTCTAAATCTATTATTAAACTTTATGAAAACCTTAGAAAGAATATTGCTGGTTCATAAGAAATAACAAAGCAAATAACAGAGTTACTTGCAGTTTTGCCTATTTAAAGACTTAGGAAATAAAACTGATCTTCATTTTTTATTTTATATACTTCTGCATTATTTAAATTATACAATTATTGTATTCTGTATAATTCAAATTATAAAGCAATGATGGTGATGATAATGATGTATTTTCAAATTGTAAGTAAACGTATTACTTTTTAGTGAAAAAACAAGTAACAGAAAAAATGAAATTAATTTGATGCTAAGATGGATGTAGGGCTGTGCCTTTTGCTACAACTCTTCATGTCAATTTTTTTACCTCATTAGAATAGCATCATTAATTTCTTGATAAGTTACTCAACTTATGTTATTTACTTGAATTTATATATATCAGTTTTACGTACACTGATAATTTGTTGATAACGAATAACACATTTTTTTAAGTTAACATTTTTTTATTTCAATTCAATTAACATATACTGTGTTATAAGTTTCAGAGGTAGAGTTCAGTGATTCGTCAGTTGTATATAACACGCAGCACTTATCACAACACATGCCCTCCTTAATGCCCATCACCCAGTTACCCCATCCCCCTGCCCCTCCCCTCCAGCAACCCCCAGTTTCTTTCCTTTTTTTTAAGATTTATTTATTTATTTATTTGACACACAGAGAGAGAGAGATCACAAGTAGGCTGAGAGGCAGGCAGAGAGAGAGGAGGAAGCAGGCTCCTTGTCGAGCAGGGAGCCCGATGAGGGCTTCGATCCCAGGACCCTGAGATCATGACCTGAGCCGAAGGCAGAGGCTTTGAATGAATAACACATTTTTTTTACACAACATTGAAAATCTCACTTAGAACTCTTATTAATAACTTCGTGTTCCATATAACTGACTTATAATACTCTGTGTAGAAGCACTGCAGTCAAATGCCAAGAATAATCATGGCTATTCCAAGAGACCAAAACTATAAAAACTGTGATTTAACAAATTTATTTTGTTTTGTGGATGAAAACTCAAAGTTAGAGACTATACTTTATAACCTTTAAAAAATATCCATTCCTTGGCCACAATGGTGTTTATATATACATAAATTATTGAATAAGTGCATGATTCCCATCTCAGTTGGTGCCTATGTATTTGAAAATTGGTTTAAAAAATCAACTTCTTGCTTTATAAGGGATTTTTTAAATGCAATAATTCCTGCTAGTTTTGATATTTCCTATAAGAATTAAAAGTATATCAACAATTATTTCTCAATCCCTAGGTTTATGACAGTCTGGAATGGGGAGGGAACAGAAAGCTAGACTATAAAAATAACTCCAGAATCATTTTAAATATGGAATAAATGTTGCAGATAAGAAAAAGATCATATTCTCAGAGGGCAGCCCCCGGGGTCTACATAATTATGGGGTAGAGTTTGACCTTAGAGTTCCTGTTTCTTCCCCACCTCTAGGAAAGCAGAAAAGTACGAGAGGATACACTTCTAAAATAGAATGAATATAAGGAACCACTGTTGATGCTATACTCTTTCATAATTGGCAAAAGAAAGCTGCCATTTCTCCTATCAAAACATACCTCTTTTGCTTATCTTTTTCTTTATGACTTCTACTCTATGAATATGTAGTAACTCTAAAAGTCTGGCTTTCTGAAAAGTCAACTATCTTACCTCCTGCTTTTAATCCTCCTCATGTAGACTTTCAGGCTTATCCCCTTTCTAAAAGAACATAATGTAAAAAAGCGGCATTCCATTATCAGCTTTCTTCCATTGAAATAAGGGAACTGTTTCTCTTCTAGACTTCAAGTAAAAAGAAAAATAATAGCTCTAAATATCCTTCACCCTCATATGACCACTCTTGTGGACAGCTATGTTCAAAGAAATGCCTTCATATTCTTTTCACACACTTTCTTATCCAAGAGTGTTTTTGGACTAATGCTATCCAATTTAACTATAGGTTTTATACTGAAATGTCAGTTAAATTTGAAGTATATTTATAAATCATATGTTTTTCAGGCTCATGGTTTTATATTTGGCTAGATTTATTGTCTAAGTAACATGTACAGTCATAGACCACTGTAAAAATTATTTGCCTAATGAACTGAATATTTTAAGGTCTACCAGTTCTTCCCAACACTCAGAATGAATCAGTATGAACTTCAGCAGCTTCTGGTCACATGCTACAGTGGCATTAATAATGACTTCTACATTATAACCTTCTGTGTACCCCACTGTTAGTCTGCACAGGATGTGGTTTGGGAGATTAATCTCAGAAAAGGAGAAAGAAATTCCCACCTGACTTTGTTCATGGATGGATCACTTGACATGGCTGATTTGAGGGATCTAGGAAAGCCTTCCTTAGACCCCAAAAATCTTTCTTTTTTTTTCTTTGATCCCAAAAATCTTTCTGAGTGCCTGATTCATGCCCTGAAATCCTGCTATAAAATATTCATTTTTTTTCAGGTTAGTCTTTCTTCCCTAATGGGAAGTCCTTTCCAGTTAGTAACAACTATAGAATCATTTCCATGTGCAATTGAAATCCAGGCTCTGAAACTCATACCCTTTCACACTACTTATTTATCTCTCAGTGACAAAAAATCATAGCTGGCGAACTTTTCCACTATCCTATGGAAACCCTGTTCCATTTTCTGACTTTCCAAAATGGAACTTTGGGGGGGGCAGAAAAAAAAACTTGATTTTTGAGATGTGCTATATGCTAAACTCATCATCTCATCCACAGATGTAAGGTAGTGGCTAAAACCCAGGGGCCTCTCACACAGCCTGGCTCTGTCACTTACTATCTGTATGACATGTTCTTAATCCACTTGTTCCTCATATTTTTCATTTATAAGATAGATAAAATGGCACCTACCTTCAGAGTGATGATGAACATTGACTGGCATACTGTGTGTGCATGGATATGATTTAAAAACTGTTAAGGAGGGCATGTATTTCCTGGGGCACTGGGTGTGGTGTGTAAACAATGAATCTTGGATCACTGAAAAAATAAAATTAAATAAAAAAAAAGAAATGCAATCTAAAAAAAAATACTCAGCATAGACAGGGCACTCCGTACACATTAAATAGCTATTTATATTCCAATTTCTCTACTTCTTTCACCAATTTCCATTAAATACTGTCATTATTTAAGAAGACAAAACTTGCCACTCCAGGCTATTGTTTGAATTTTTTTTTTTAAAGATTTTATTTATTTATTTCACAGCGGGAGAGAGATCACAAGGAGGCAGAGAGGCAGGCAGAGAGAGAGAGGGGGAAGCAGGCTCCCTGCGGAGCAGAGAGCCTGACGCAGGCCTCGATCCCAGGACCCTGAGATCATGACCTGGGCCGAAAGCAGAGGCTTTAACCCACTGAGCCACCCAGGCGCCCTATTGTTTGAATTTTTTATCCTTACATTACAGTATATCTTGTTATCTGATTACTTGCCAAGGTTTGTAGCTTAGAAGCACTTTCAGAATTAAAAACAAACAAAAAACAAAAAACAGGGCGCCTGGGTGGCTCAGTGGGTTAAAGCCTCTTCCTTCGGCTCAAGTCATGATCTCAGGGTCCTGGGATCGAGGCCCGCATTGGGCTCCCTGCTCAGTGGGGAGCCTGCTTCCTCCTCTCTCTCTGCCTGCCTCTCTGCCTACTTGTGATCTGATCGCTCTCTCTCTCTGTGTCAAATAAATAAATAAAATCTTTTAAAAACAAAAACAAAAACAAATGAAAAAAACCCTACTCCTCCATAAAAATGAGAACAATGACAAAAATTTTGAAAATTAACCTTTCCAGACTTATAGAAATAAATGACTTTCAGAAATCTAATAGGCATTTATTTAAGAAAAATGGGTGAATCTCAGTAAGAACAATGGACTTTTTGGCATTTTCCAGAAAAATCATTACACAAACAACATCAGCACCAGCAGCAACAAGAAATAGCAAATAATAAAGGAAGAGGTCTGATTTCTAGAGTTGCCACATTATATTATTTGAAGTGTCCAATTTTCAGCAAAAACATTATGAAACATGCAAATAGTAAAGTATGGTCAATAGGAACTGTCACAGAAGGAATCAGAAGTTGGAATTACTAGATAAAGAGTTTAAATCAGAATTATAATTATCTTCAAAGAACTAAAAGAAATCATATCTGAAGAATTAAAGAAAAGTTTGACAGTGTGCCTCACCAAATAAAAAATATCAGTAAAATATAAAATTATTTTTTCTGGAGCTCGTACAATATTTGAAATGAGTAATGCACCAGAATGGCTTAATAGCAGATTCAAGCTGACAGAAGAAATAATCAGGGAACTTGAAAAATAGGTCAACTGAGATAGTCTAATCTAAGGAATGGAGGTGGGAAATGAAGAAAAATGATCAGAGCTGCAGACACTTGTGGAACACCATAAAGATTACCAACATATGCAAAATGGAGTCCCAGATGGGAGGAGAAGAGGCAGAGGAAATATTTTATAGATATAATGGCTGGAAACTTTCCAAATATTAAAGAAAAACACTAATCTACATATTTAAGAAGGTCAATAAATTCCAAGTAGGATAAACTCAAAAAAGATCTATCCTAGAGGGAGGATCAAGATGGCGGAGGAGTAGGAGACCGATTATCATCAGGTCCCAGAAATTCACCCAGATAGTTATCAAACTATTCTGAACACCTACAAATTCTACAGGAGATTAAAGAGAAGAAGAGCAACAATTCTAGGAACAGAAAATCGACCACTTTCTGGAAGGCAGAACATGCGGAGAAGTGAATCTGAAGCGAATAGAAGATAGACCCTGGGGGGAGGGGTCAGCTCCTGGCAAGTAAGAGAGCAACGGAGCACAAACTTGGAATTTTTAGGAGTTTGCTCCAAAGGGGGACGTCGTCCCAGAGGCTAAGCAGGGGGTAAAGCACTTGCGGGGACAGTGTGGTCTCAGGACACACGGGAACACAAAAAGACCAGGGGTGTCTGAGAGCAACAGGGCTCCCAGGGGAGAAGAGGGGAGATGCTGATGGGAGAAACAGAGCCAAGCTGAGAAGGTGTCTTTCAGCTCGGTATTACCTTGGGCTGTGATCCAAAGCACAGTCGGGCCACTGCTCTTTGAGCAGGCACCCCACGGGCGGCAGACCAGGAGAGACCCCCTACTTCCTCCTTTGGGAGGAGTGGCATGGGAGCAGGTGCAAGAATCTACTGGGTTTGGAGATTCTAAACGGGGCTATGCGCCAGAGATAGAAATGTTCAGTCACAGGCTGGGTGAGCAAGGAGTGCAGCCAGAGACCAGGGAGACAGGAGGGACTGACTGCTTTTCTCTGAGGATGCACTGAGGAGTGAGTTCCCATCTCCTCCAGGTCGGAGATTGGGAGGCTGCCTTTTTCAGTCCCATCCTCCAAAGCTGTACAGAAAGCATTCAGGGGAAAAAAACTCCCGAGAGCGAACCTGTGGTGATTACTTAGCCTGGCCCCTGGTGAGGGCAGTGCAATTCTGCCCTGGGTAAAGACACTTAAGAAACACAACAACAGGCCCCTCCCCCAGAAGACCAGGAAAAACATCCAGCCAAAGCCAAGTTCAAGATTACTGAGAATAGGGCGCCTGGGTGGCTCAGTGGGTTAAGGCCGCTGCCTTCAGCTCAGGTCATGATCCCAGGGTCCTGGGATCGAGGCCCACATCGGGCTTTCTGCTCAGCAGGGAGCCTGCTTCCTCCTCTCTCCTCTCTCTCTGCCTGCCTCTCTGCCTACTTGTAATCTCTCTCTGTGTGTCAAATGAATAAATAAAATCTTTAAAAAAAAAAGATTACTGAGAATTGTGGAACTCTGGAGCTAGGGGAAAGCAATGCAGAAAATTCTTGTCTTTTTCCCCATGATTCTTTAGTCGTTTGAAGTTAAATTCTTTGAATTTTATTTTTTTTTACTCTCTTCTTTTAAATTTTTTTCCTTTTTCCTATTTTAACGTTTTTTAACTATTATATCTTACCAAAACTTTTTAATCTTTTTTAATTTTCATTGTTATAGTCATATTTTATCCCTTCATTGTATTTAACCTTATTTTTTGTATACATATAGGGTCTGTTCAATTCACCAGTCTAATAGATATAGATAAAGATAGAGATAGAGTCAGAGACAGAGATAGATATAGAAACAGAAATAGATAATATAGATATAGATATCGGATGTTGTTTTATTTTATTTTTGTTTTGTTTTGTTTTTTTGTTTGTTTGATTTTGTTTTTTGGTTTTTTGGTTTTTTCCCACTTTCTTCTCTCCCCCAGTTCCAGGTCTCTTCTGATTAGGTTAGTGTATATTTCTCTGGGGTCATTGCTACCCTTTAGTATTTTGTTCTCTCATCCATCTGTTCTTATCTGCATAAATGACAAGGCAGAAAAAATCAACACAAAAAAAAGAAGAAGAGGCAGTAACAATGCCTAGGGACCTAATCAATGCAGACGTTAGTAATATGACAGAACTAGAGTTCAGAATGATGATTATTAAGGTGCTGGCTGGGCTCAAAAAAACCATGGAAGATAATAGAGAATCCCTCTCTAAAGAAATAAAAACACTTTCTGGAGAAATAAAAGAACTAAGATCTAACCAAGCTGAAATCAAAAAGCTATTAATGAGGTGCAATAAAAAAATGGAGGCTCATACTGCTAGGATAAATGAGGCAGAAGACAGAATTAGTGATTTAGAAGACCAAATGAAAGAGAAGAAAGAAGCAGAGGAAAAGAGAGACAAATAACTACTGGACGATGAGGGGAGGATTCCAGAGATAAGTGATACCATAAGATGAAACAGTATTAGAATAATATTAATATTAGATATTACTAATATTAGATAATAATATTAGAATAATTGGGATCCCAGAAGAGGAAGAGAGAGGGGAGAAAAAGGTATATTGGAGCAAATTATAGTACAGAATTTCCCTAATTTGGTGAAGGGAACAAGCATCAAAATCCAGGAGGCACAGGGAACCCCCCTCAAAATCAATAAAAATAGGTCCACAGGCCATCATCTAATAGTAAAACTTACAAGTCTTAGTGACAAAGAGAAAAACCTGAAAGCAGCTCGGGACAAGAGGTCTATAACATACAATGGTAGAAATATTAGACTGACAGCAGACCTATCCACAGAGACCTGGCAGGCCAGAAAGAACTGGCATGATATATTNAAAAATTTACAACCAAGAATACTATATCAGGCTAGGCTGTCATTGAAAATAGAAGGAGAGATAAAAATCTTCCAGGACAAACAAAAACTCAAGGAATTTGCAAACACCAAGCCAGCCCTACAGGAAATATTGAAAGGGGTCCTCTAAGCAAAGAGAACCTAAAAGAAACATNTCACAATAAACAGTAACAGTTACCTTACAGGCAATACAATTCCTCTGCATTCATATCTCTCAATAGTTACTCTGAATGTAAATGGACTAAATGCCCCAATTAAAAGACAAAAGGTATCAGAATGGATAAAAAAACAAGACCCATTGGTCTGCTGTCTACAAGAAACTCATCTTACACTCAAAAACACCTCCAGATTTAAAGTGAGGGGGTGGAAAACAATTTACCACGCCAGTGGACAGCAAAAGAAAGCTGGACTGACAATCCTTGTATCAGATAAATTAGATTTTAAGCCAAAGAATATCATAAGAGTTGAGGAAGGATACTATATCATACTAAAAGGATCTGTCCAACAAGAAGATCTAACAATTTTAAATATATATGCCCCTAAATGGGAGCAGCTAATTACATAAACCAATTAATAACAAAATCAAAAAACACTTAGACAATAATACAATAATAGTAGGGGACTTTAACATCCCACTTACTGAAATGGACAGATCATTAAGGCAAAAGATCAAGAAGGAAATAAAGGCTTTAAATGACACCCTGGACCAGTTGGACATCACAGATATATTCAGAACATTCCATCCCAAAACAACAGAATACACATTCTTCTCCAGTGCACATGGAACATTCTCCAGAATAGACCATATTCTGGGTCACAAATCAGGTCTCAACAGGTACCAAAAGATTGGGATCATTCCCTGCATATTTTCAGACCATAATGCTCTGAAACTAGAACTCAACCACAAGAGGAAATTTGGAAAGAACTCAAATACATGGAGGCTAAAGAACATCCTACTCAAGAATGAATGGGTCAACCAGAAAATTAAAGAAGAATTTAAAAAGTTCATGGACAGAAAGGAAAATGAAAAAACAACTATTTAAAATCTTTGGGACACAGCAAAAGCAGTCCTGAGAGGAAAGTATATAGCAATACAAGCCTTTCTCAAGAAACAAGAAAGGTCTCAAGTACACAACCTAACTCTACACATAAAGGAGCTGGAGAAAGAACAGCAACAAAAGCCTACACACAGCAGGAGAAGAGAAATAGTAAAGATCAGAGCAGAAATCAATGAAATAGAAACCAAAGAACAGTGGGACAAATCAACAAAATCAGCTCCTGCTAGTTCTTTGAAAGACTTAATAAGACTGATAAACCTCTGGCTAGACTTATCCAAAACAAAAGAGAAAGGACTCAAATTAATAAAGTCATGAATGAAAGAGGAGAGATCACAACCAACACCTAAGAAATACAAGCAATTTTAAGAACATATTATGAGCAACTCTATACCAGCAAACTTGACAATTTGGAATAAATGGATGCATTCTTAGAGAAATATAAACTACCAAAACTGAACCAGGAAGAAACTGAAGACCTGAATAGACCCATCACCAGTAAGGAGATTGAAGCAGTCATCAAAAATCTCCCAACGAACAAGAGCCCAGGGCCAGACGGCTTCCCAGGGGAATTCTACCAAACATTTAAAGAAGAATTAATACCTATTCTCCTGAAACTGTTCCAAAAAATAGAATTGGAAGGAAAACTGCCAAACTCATTTTATGAGGCCAGCATAACCTTGATCCCCAAACCAGACAAACACCCCATCAAAAAGGAGAATTACAGACCAATATCTTTGATGAACATGGATGCAAAAATCCTCAACAAAATACTAGCCAATAGGATCCAGCAGCACATAAAAAGGATTATTCACCACGACCAAGTGGGATTTATTCCTGGGATGCAAGGTTGGNCTGCAAGGTTGGTTTGACATTAGCAGATCAATCAATGTGGTACAAGACGTTAATAGAAGAAAGAAAAAGAACCATATGATCTTCTCAATAGATGCTGAAAAGGCATTTGACAAAGTACAGCACCCTTTCCTGATCAAAACTCTTGGGCACCTGGGTGGCTCAGTGGGTTAAAGCCTCTGCTTTCGGCTCAGGTCATGA
>LNAC01000969.1:118767-135601 GCA_002007465.1 Ailurus styani
GGCTGTCCACTATCAGCACTACTATTCCACAAAGTACTAGAAGTCCTAGCCTCAGCAATCAGACAACAAAAAGAAATAAAAGACATCTAAGTCAGCAAGGAAGAAGTCAAACTCTCACTCTTTGCAGATGATATGATACTTTATGTGGAAAACCCAAAGGACTCCACTCCAAAACTGCTAGCACTCATACAGGAATTCAGTCAAGTGTCAGGATATAAAATCAATGCACAGAAATCAGTTGCATTTCTATATACCAACAACAAAACAGAAGAAAGAGAAATTAAAGAGTCAATCCCATTTACAATTGCACCCAAAACCATAAGATATCTAGGAATAAACTTAACCAAAGAGGCAAAGCATCTGTACTCAGAAAACTATAAAGTACTCATGAAAGAAATTGAGGAAGACACAAAGAGGTGGAAAAATATTCCGTCCTCATGGATTGGAAGAACAAATATTGAGAAAATGTCTATGCACCTAGACGAATCTATGCATTTAATGCAATCCCCATCAAAACACCAGCAATTTATTTCAAAGAAATGGAACAAATAACCCTAAAATGTATATGGAACTAGAAAAGACCCTGTATAGTCAAAGGAATGTTGAAAAAGAAAACTAAAGTTGGTGGCATCACAATTCCAGACTTCAAGCTCTATTACAAAGCTGTCATCATCAAGACAGTATGGTACTGGCACAAAAACAGACACATAGATCAGTGGAACAGAATAGAGAGCCCAGAAATGGACCCTCAACTCTATGGTCAACTAATCTTCGACAAAGCAGGAAAGAATGTCCAGTGGGAAAAAGACAGTCTCTTCAACAAATGGTGTTGGGAAAACTGGNGAAACTGGACAGTCACATGGAGAAAAATGAAACTGGATCATTTCCTGCACTACACACAAAAATAGACTCAAAATTGATGAAAGACCTCAGTGTAAGAAAGGAATCCATCAAAATCGTTGAGGAGAACACAGGCAGCAACCTCTTCGACCTCAACCGCAGCAACTTCTTCCTAGGAACCTCACCAAAGGCAAGGGAAGCAAGGGCAAAAATGAACTATTGGGACTTCATCAAGATTAAAAGCTTTTGCACAGCAAAGGAAACAGTCAACAAAACCANTAAAAGCAAAGACAACTGACAGAGTGGGAGAGGATATTTGCAAATGACATATCAGATAAAGGGCTTGTATCCAAAATCTATAAAGAACTTCTCAAACTCAACACCCATAAAACAAATAACCCAGTCAAGAAATGGGCAGAAGACATGAACAGACATTTCTCCAAAGAAGACATCCAAANACATCCAAATGGTCAACAGACACATGAGAAAGTGCTCAACATCCCTCTGCATCAGAGAAATACAAATCAAAACCACAGTGAGATACTACCTCACACCAGTCAGAATGGCTAAAATCAACAAGTTAGGAAACGACAGATACTGGCGAGGATGCGGAGAAAGGGGAACCCTCCTACACTGTTGGTGGGAATGCAAGCTGGTGCAGCCACTCTGGAAAACAGTGTGGAGGTTCCTCAAAAAGTTGAAAAAAGAGTTACCCTATGACCCAGCAATCTCTCTACTGGGTACATACCCTAAAGATATAAAGGTAGTGATCCTCAGGGGCACATGCACCCGAATGTTTATAGCAGCAATGTCCACAATAGCCAAACTATGGAAAGAACCTAGATGTCNCGAAACTAGATGTCCATCAACAGATGAATGGAGAAAGAAGAAGTGGTATATATATACAATGGAATATTATGCANATGCAGCTATCTAAAGAAACGAAACTTGCCATTTGCAACGACGTGGATGGAACTAGAGGGTATTATGCTGAGCGAAATAAGTCAATCAGAGAAAGACAATTATCATATGATCTCTCTGATATGAGGAACTTGAGGGGCAGGGTGGTGGTTGTGGCGGGTAGGTAGAGAAAAATAATGAAACCAGATGGAATGGGGAAGGAGAAAAGCCATAAGAGACTCTAACCTCACAAAACAAACTGACGGTTACTGCGGGGTGGGAGGGTAGGGATAGGGTGTCTGGGTTATGGACATTGGGCAGGGTTTGTGCTGTGGTGAATGATGTGAAAAGTGTAAGCCTGATGATTCACAGACCTGTACCACTGGGGCAAATAATAATAAAAGGAAAGAAAAAGAAAGTGTGAGAGAGAAAGCATATATGCTGCACATTTTCTATTCTTGCTACCACTTTGAGATTATCACAAGTGATTCTTTCATAATGAAACAGTTATGTGATTTTATTTTGAAAATAGCAGAGTAGGCTTGGAGAAATGGTGCCCTACTTTGTAGTGAATCTTTTTGGACAAAGAACGCAAAAATGCAGAGGAATAGCATAACTCAGAAAAGGAAAGGAAAGGGGTGCCTGGGTGGCTCAGTAGATTAAGTGGCTGCCTTCAACTCAGGTCATGATCCCCGGATCTGGTAATCAAGCCTGGCATCAGGCTCCTAGATCAGCTGGGAGCCCCAGCTTCTCCCTCTCCCTCTGCTTGCTGCTTTGTCTACTTGTGCTCTCTCTGTATCTTTCTGTCAAGTAAATAAATAAAATATTTTTAAAAATAAAAAATAAAAAAGGAAAGGAAAGCAAATGGAACTTGGAAGCCCAGCATTGAGGCACAGACTTGGGAGACATCTCAATTCTGGGAATTGGTCATTAGTATACCCATGACACCCATTCAGATTATGTTTGTGTTCAAATGGCTTGCTCAGGGCGTTATAGGCATAATATGCCTGGGCATAGCTGAAGTCTTATGACCCAGAATTGTGTCTTGACACTCACTTGTTTATTAACTAACCACTTTGAACCTAGGTCTCCTCAAACTTTAATCACAATATTGTACTGCCTTCACAGAGATTTTTTTGTGAATAATAAGAGATATAATGAGAAAAAAACACTTTGCAAACCATTATATCTCCACAAATATTAAAGAGTTCACACTCAGCATGTACTTGAGTGATTTTGAGGAAACAAGTAAAGATTAGGAGAGAAGACAGCTGACGACATCCACCCACCTGGATCTGCCAACAGTGGCTTTATTTCCAAAGCCATGAACATCACTAGTGTTAGTCCATTTTCCCTGATGTTTCCTCCCCACAAGTTTACAATGTCAGCTGTATTCTTTTTTTTTTACATCTTAATTTTGTTTTATTTTTTCAGTGTTCCAAGATTCATTGTTTATGCATCAATACGTGCCCTCCCTAATACCCACCATCAGGCTCACCCTCCCCCCCCCAAAACCCTCAGTTTGTTTCTCAGAGTTCACAGTCTCTCATACTTCATCAGCTGTATTCTATCCGAAGACCATTTCCTTAATTTAAACTGGAAGAAAGCGTTAAACATTTTCTGTGTGATTTTTATTCACAAGTTTTCATTTCCATGAATTTTAAGTGAATGTAATCATTCTGTTGTCTTCCAGGTTACTTAAAAACAGATTATAATATTAAGCAATAATTTTCTCTTTTCCTCTTACATTTCCCTGTGTTGTTACAGGCGTATCCCATATGGGTCAGCCATATGAGAAAGAGGTTACAAGGTGAAAACTATTTCAGACTTCTTAATGTATGAAGGTTGTCATTTCTCTTTCTCTACAGGGAGATTGTGAAGAACAATTTTCTGGCATCCATATTGGGTATTTTTCACCCAGAAATATTGAGAGCTAAATGCACCACTAGTTTCTTTATCTGACTGCCAGGCACATGATCACTTAGTCACATCAGGGGAGATAGTAAATGGGAAAAAACTGTAATAAAAAACAGGACTTCAAGCACAGCAACAGATGTTCGGGTTTTTCCAAAGGCTTACTTTAAGATCCAGGGAGTCTTGTTGATCACTCACAAAGAAGAAAATGTGAAGAAAGCAAAGAAATCTTGATGGCTTTCACAGCTAATTACCTGACAAAAAATTTGGTGCTGAATGCTATGGCTGAATGCCAGTTACCAATGGGAAAGAGGAAAAGTGGGCAGAGTAGATCAATAGAGCATAAATAACTCAATTCAGAGCTTAAAACTGGGAGTCAGTTTCATTTAAGATCATCTTAAGGAACTTTGCAAACACTAAATATCCTCTCTTGAAAATTAGACATATGGCATACAGACAAAAATTTGTGTTATGACCATAGGGATACAGAGTTCACAGATTCATTCTTTTATTTGGAAAGATTAATCTGTGCCATAATTTTATTCTTTGAGTGCTGCTTCTGTGATGAGAGCATAAACAAAAGGAGGTATTTGGTAAATGAACCTAACTGAAAGAATTTAGTTCAAGCAGTTCTACACACACACACACACACACACACACATACACACACACACACACACATCATTTAGTCAACTCATCCAGCTGTTCTTTGGGTCCCTACTGGTCTAAGCACTAGTACAGCAGAGAGGATTCCCACACAAGTCCCTGCTTGGGCAAGAGAGGGGGGCGGGGAGAGAGAGAGACAGCCGAATCTGAGCAATGTGAAACTTTTAAGATAGAGACCCATGTGAAGTGCAGACACTGTAACGTGCCACTCTTACAGGCAGATTCATTAGTGAATTTTGTCTACTTCTAACCTGGACCTGCTCACTTCTTCTGTTTTGCTCATGTGATTAATGAACTCAATGTGCATGAGCACAGTTTAGGAATTGTGTACTCTCCACTTCCACAGAATGAGTAAGGAATTGAGTGAGCCCAATCTCTATTCTTGGTCTGGTATAATTTAAGTGCAGCCTTTAGGTAATTTGTAGGTCTGATAAGAAAGGGTGCCTGCAAGGCCCTCCCTTTATGTAAATACAAAGTAGTATTTAGTCCTAGGCAGAATCTCTCTGGGAGAACTTGGGTCATGGCCTCAAAGAAAAGGGTATAGATTTTGATGATGGGTAGACTGTAAGTGTGCTGAGGACATCGTTGTACCTAATCTCCCTATCTATTGTAGGTACCACCTTACTGACCTTAGGGCATGGTACAGAACAATCAAATCCTGGATCCAGTTCTTCCTGGGAGGATCCTCACACAGTACAACTTTCAATGAATGTATAAGAAAAATGAACTCCATGAGAGAATTGAAATAGGGTCAAAGGAATGATATAATACAATGACACTAAGGAGCTATACTTTAGCATCCATGACATTTTTATTATAGAAAATGTCAAACATAGGAGCATCTGGGTGGCTCAGTGGGTTAAGCCTCTGCCTACAGTTCAAGTCATGATCTCAGGGTCCTGGGGTTGAGGCCCACATTGGGCTTTTTGCTCAGCAGGGAGACTGTTTCCTCCTCTCTCTCTCTGCCTGCCTCTCTGCCTACTTGTGATCTCTCTCTCTCTCTTTCTCTCTCTCTCTCTTTCTCTCTCTCAAATAAATAAATAAAATCTTAAAAAAAAGAAGAGAAAATGTCAAACAATAAAGGAGAGAGTGGTATCATGAAGTCCCATGAAACCCTATAGCCATTGGCCCTTTCATCCAGTATTGTTTCATATATACTCTCTGCCACCAACATATCTTTTTATTTGCAAATATTTCAGTAAAGATCTTTAAAAGATAGGGACTCTTTAAAAAATAGAATACAATAATATTATCGTGTGAAATTTTAAATTACTGTTAATTCTTTAATATCATCCATATAATACCAATATGCAAATTTCCCCAATTGTCTTGTATATTTTTTTTACAGTTTGCTTAATTAGGATCTCAATAAGGTACCTATATTCCAATTGGGTGATATGTCACTTAAATATTTTTTATTTATAGATTCTGCTCTATTTTGTTGTTGAAAAAAAATGAATTCACTTTTGGGCATCTGAGTGGTTCAGTCAGTTAAGCTCTTGATTTTGGCTCAGGTCATGATCTCAGGGGTGACCACTGAGTGCAGAGCCTACTTGAGATTCTCTCTCCCTCTGTCAATCCCCCTTGCTCACTCTATCTCTCTCTCAAATAAATACATCTTTAAAAACAAAACAAGCAAAACAAACAAACAAACTAACTAACTAACTAACTAACTAACTAACTAACTAACTAACTAATTCACTTTTCTTGACCGGATTTGGATAATTTGCTTCTCACAGCTTTACTTGACATGTTCCTTCATTCCTTTTATTTATTGTGAATCAGGATTTAGATCTAGATATTGATCAGATTCAAGTTTGATGTTTTTAGGAAGAATATTTCATGAGTGTTGATATGTAGTTCCTATTAGAAGCACATATACCTAGCCATTTCTCCTTTTGTGATGTTAGTGGCCCTACCTAAATATTATCTAGATTTATTAATTTATTAGACATAGACCATTCCCTAAAGGAAAACTATGCCCTTTCAGAGCAAGGAAAGATGTAAATTTGAGACAGAACTTGGAGTACCACTTATCCAGAGCTCTTCCTAGGGACCCAATTCCCCTGGCATTCACTGGAATATTTGCCTCATGCCTGCAGGGGCTTCTGCTTATCTCACTAAAAAAGGCTCATCTTTTTCCTTATTGTTTAATATTTGAAATCAAAGAAAAAATGATAAAAATATGAAATCATTTGTAATCAGATGATTTATTAAGATTTATGTACATATCTTGGGCGCTTGGGTGGCTCAGTGGGCTAAAGCTGCTGCCTTCTGCTCAGGTCATGATCCCAGGGTCCTGGAATCGAGGCCCACATCGGGCTCTCTGCTCAGCAGGGAGCCTGCTTCCTCCTCTCTCCTTTCTCTCTGCCTGCCTCTCTGCCTACTTGTAATCTCTCTCTCTGTGTCAAGTGAATAAATAAAATCTTTAAAAAAAAGATTTATGTACATATCTTATAGTTTTATATCTTAGCTATTAACTATTTAGAACAAACTTAATAATTTTTAATTCGGTAACATTGTGGGTATGGTACAAAACTAAAACTAGAAAGTATATTTTTCCTTTCTGGGAGCAACCAGTGTCCAAGATTGTGTATCCTTCCAAACACAATCTTTGAATAAATAAGAACATATAAACTTTAGCAATGTATCTATAATTTTTAACTTGAAAGTTGCTTAGTTTTATTATAATAAAAGTAATAGTTGATCACTCTGAAAAATGCAAATAGTCTAGCAAAGTATGAAGAAGAAATTGAAAATTACCTGTATTTATACCACCTAGATATTTTTGTGAGTAGAATTACCATCATGGACACAGTAAAAGATACTGTAAGTGGTTCCTCCACTCCTCTAGAGTTATACTAACTCTGGCCCTTATTTTATAAACACTGAGTGTTTATTGTAGGCAAGTACTATGCTATAAATGGTGATACTGGACTGATTTCCTCAGTCAGGAAAGCCTAAAAAGCTATTTGTAGGCCACCTGCTGTGGTCCTACATCCAAGTGAACTTGAAAGTGGACCCTTTTCCAGTTGAACCTTCATATGAGGCCACAGACCCCAAAAAGACAGCTTGACTGCAGCTGGACCCTCTGGACCCACAGAAACTGTGAGGTAAGAAATGAATGTTGGTTTAAGCTGCTACATTTTGTGGTGATCTATTAAAAAGCAGTAGATAATTAATTTCTGAGCTAAGGATCTTCATCCACATTTATTTATTATTGTTTTCAGAAACTTCTCCAGACTGGTGACTTCAAGTAGAAGCAGAGCATGTAATTGTTAAAGAAGACAAAACCAAAGCTTAGGGGATTTTATCTCATAAAAAAAGTTTAGTGTGATTTTTAGTGATTCTTTCAAGAGACAATTCTTATCTAAAAATAGTAACTGTGGGCCGCATTTTGAAAATAACCCCTTTCCTGATGTAAAATCATGTCATAAGTTATTTGAAGTTAAGAGAACAGTGAGAAATGTACCAACTGGAACACAGAGCCTCAAAACACAATCAATCGATATTTAACTGAAACCTCTCCTTTTCTCTCTTAGCAATTTTTCATAAGTTAAAAAACAAAGAAATAAAGAAAGTTTAAATAAATAATCAACTGTTCTTTTTTTTAAAGATTTTATTTATTCATTTGACAGACAGAGACATAGCGAGAGAGGGAACACAAGCAGGGGGAGTGGGAGATGGAGAAGCAGGCTTCCCGCTGAGTAGGGAGCCCCATGTGGGGCTCTATCCCAGGACGCTGGGATCATGACCTGAGCTGAAGGCAGGCGCTTAACAATTAAGCCACCCAGGCACCCCATAATCAATTGTTCTTAACATGCTTTGGGAAAACATGTATTTTATTTAATACCAATGTAAGCCACTTAATAAATATATTACTCTTTTACATTTTTGTTACATGTTGGATTTTAATAATGAAATAATAACATTCACATTCATATGTCTAAAATGAAAGGGCCAAAAATGGAATTAATTGTTTATTTTTCTACTTTTCTATTTTTTCAATAGTTTATTTCTATATTATTAAACAATTTGATATACACCTATTTACTAAGATATATTTACATACATCATAGAAAGAAGAAGGTTAATGGATATCCATTCATCCTAGATCAATTAGCATTAAATTTAAGTATACATTTTCTGATACCCAGGCTAAAAGGAGACTATGGAATTATCTCTGCCTACTAGGAATTCCTTAAGGATAGGAAGCATGTTTTATTCATTGTTGTAGGCTCAGTGTCCAGGCCAGCCTTGTACCTAGATGATTTTTACCAAGTAAGGGAATGAAGGAAGGAAGGAAGGAAAAAAGAATGGAATTAGTGTATCTCTGATTTCACTTGCTGAAGCTGTGTTATTGTCTCCAAGTTTTGACTTCTCTTAGGCTTTTAAAAACTTGGAAGAATGGATAACCAAACTCAAATTGTTCAGACATGAAAAATCAAGGGTAAATTTGCAAGCTATACAAAATTTAAAGAAAGAAATGTGTACGAGGGCAAGTTGTTACAATTGTTCACTTGATGTCAAGCTTGCTTTGGGAAGCAACATTTATCTTCATAACCTCACCAATATCATAACATGTATTTTAGACTCAGTAAAATAGGAGGAGTGTCAGCCCCTATTCAATAAGAGAGAACATTTAACTTGCAGCAAATACATAGCTTTAAGATGGGGGATATTTAAAATACCAAGTAATACCATTTATTAAGCTCCACTTTGTACTGGACAGAGAACCAAAAAGTTTACCCTAATGTATTTATTTAATCTTCACAGCAGTTTGAGAAGTAAATATTACTACATCTATTTTAAACATGAAGAAACTGAAGTCAGAGAGGTTGAGTGAATTACTCAATATCAAACAACTGGTAAGAACCCGAACACAAATCTGTTTCAAAACAAAGCTCTTTCAGATCCAAAGCTATTTACCTAGTTTCCTTGACTGAAAAATGTCATTGACTGTGAGATTGAGGATGAATATTTAGAGAAGAAGGAATCAAACATTAAATGTAAACACAAATAATGTCACTAATTGATGGTAATAATATACATTTATTTTCATAATTAGTTTCCTCCGTAAAGTCACATACCAAAAAAATCAATGTCTAAACATTTTTCACATTCAAAATGTCAGGGTCTTTTTGAATCAGTTTTGACCATTGGCAGTTAAACAGCATCATGATAACCAATTTTCATAATTTTCACTAGCAATCTTGGTATTTTTGGCACTATTAAAACTATCAATATAATTTCTAAGGTATATTACAGATTATCAGGGTTTTCTTTATACTTTCTAATTAATTAGACTCATGGTTTCAATTACAGGGTTAAGAGCATTAATTTTTATTTTTTTAAATTTGAGTATAGCTGACACACAATTCTACCTTAGTGATTCAACATTTCCATGCATCTTAAAGTCATTGGAATTTATGTAGATCTTTATTTGAATCCAAGATCTGCCATTATGTGAATTTGAGCTCCCTTTTTATCAAGACAGGTTCAGTCATGCTTTGATATAAAATGACACCAACATTTCTGTGGCTTACAACAGCAAGGGTTTATTTCTTCCTCAAGCCATTTGTGCATTCCATGTTTGCCACCATGGTCTTGCCCATCGTTTTGGGTTAAGATGGTTATTTGGAGCAAGTGACATTTAAACCAAGACTGAAAGTGAAGTGGGGGGAGGGTGGTTGTGGATGTGACTGGAGAAAAGTCTCCAGGCAGAAAAATAATGTGAGCAAAGGCCTGGGTACTGGAGAGTTTAGAAATTAAGAAAACCATATTTTAGAGGCTATTGTATTCCAGCAGCCATATTGAGTCCTTGACTTACCAAATATCTCTGTGATCCCAAGAAATTTACTTAAACTCTCTGAAACTCGGCTCTCACCAAATGAAGAGAAGAAGACCAACACCTTAAGATCAGATGTCTACTGATTGAACAAGATAATACATGTGAACATTTCTAACACATTGCCTGACACATATTAGACAACAGTTTCTGTATATTGTCCTTTTCAGCATGGGAAACTGTACTGTCTATCAGATGTAAACATAATGAAAATATCAGTGAGAATCTCTCAGCATACATCCTTTTGGGTCTCAGGATGAGGGAAAACAAAATTTGGATCGAGATACTTTGTGCTTCCAAGCAAATAACTGTAATTCAAAATGTTTTGCTTCCCTTAACATTTGTGTTATGTATTTTTTCACTTAAAATTTTTTCAGTATACATAGACAAACACTTCTGTGGATTCTATAGGAATTTCAAAACAGTAAGACACAGTTTCTGAAGATTTGTAGATATCAAAACCTAATGAGAGAGACAATACAAACCATATTGAGCTTGCTTGGCTTCTAATTGCTAAATGGTCCCCTCTATACAGAGTCCGTTCTGAAATAAATTTGGGTTTTTTTTTCAGCCATCACAATGAAGGCCTACTTGTTCTTGTCCAGTAAAGATAGGCAACAAAAATAGACACATTGTAATTATTTTGTTTATTTATCTTTTATCATTTATTTATCATTATTTGAGTTGTCATGATAACTGAATTAGGCTGACTAATTAAAGTGTGATTGGCCAATTCATTTAATTAAATTATTATAACGACAAAAAACCCTGAATTAAGTCAAATGGTTGATTTAATGATACTGTATTCTTGGGTTGACGCAACTTTAAAAAGAAGGGAAACACAATAGAATATTTAAAAGTTTGGATATTTACACCTAAAAAACGTTTTCTTAAATGCAGGAAAATATTGGTAGTAGTTGGCAACTGCAATGAATGACAACATCTGATAAAGAAAATATAATGCAGAGCTTTTCTTTCTTATGTGTTCAGCTTCATAGAGTAAGACATAAAAGTCTTTTCATTGAAATGATTTTATTTTTTCTATATAATGACCTTCTATTACAGGGTTGCAAAGCTTTTTTAAATCAAAAATAAATGAAAAAGTACATATTTTTAAATATACATTTTTGGCAGCTTTGCGCCATACTAGACTTGGGGTATCAATCAGTGAGACACAGGGAGTTCTTTATGTTTCTCTCTCTAATTGTGTGGTGTCAACTATAGAGTTATGTTTTCTACTTAGCAATTTAAAAGAGGAATGGGAGGAATAAATTTCAACTTGCTGATAATTCAGAAGAAGTTCAACTTTCATGTTTTTGCCTCCTTTAACCTTGAACCTGGTATACATCATCATGTAGTGTGAGAGACCACCAACACTCAGCAAATAGTCAGTGTTCTCTTCTGGGTTGGTGGAAGCTGAAATATGGGAGCTGCCTGGGGCCCTGAGTCACTGATTGGAAAAGAGCCAGGAGTCACTTGAATGTGAGCCAGAAAAAACAAAAAACAAAAAACAAAAAACAAACAAACAAACAAAAAACACCTTTACTGAGACAAGTCCCTGAGGTTTGGGGTTTATCTGTGACCACCAGCTGGCCTTACCTCTTCTGATCCCCTGTGGCTGAAGCTAGTGGTCCTCAAACACTGAAACATTCCTTCACTCTTGAAGGGGGGGTGGGGCCAGGAGACTGGGTTCTGCAATGCACTCCTGGGAGATGTATGAGCCACCTGGTCTAAGGATATCGCCACTTGAGAATGTGCTCTCTCTAATGGATATCTCTATTCACCACAAATGGGTCCTAACCATTCTTTCCCTGCAGTACAACTCATGGATATTGGACACATTTTATTTATTTATTTTTGTTTTGTTTCGTTTTTTAACATCTTAATTTTATTTTCTTTTTTTTCAGAGTTCCAAGATTCAGTGTTTATGCACCACATCCAGAGCTCCATGCAATACGTGCCCTCCTTAATACCCACCACCAGGCTCACCCATCTCCCCACCCCCATTCCTCTCCATAACCCTCAGTTTTTTTCACAGAATCCATAGTCTCTCATCTTTCATCTCCCTCTCCAATTTACCCCAATTCACTTTTCCTTTCCTTCTCCTAATATCCTCCATTTTATTCCTTATGTTCCACAAGTAAATGAAACCATATGATAATTGACTTTTTCCGCTTGATTTATTTCACTCAGCATAATCTCCTCCAGTCCCATCCATATTGATACAAAAGTTATGTATTCACGGTTCTATTGGACACATTTTAAACAAGTCAAGAGTGTTTCTTATGAAATATAGATGAGTCCTATGGAGGGTGCCTCTGACTGAGAACTACTATCTGTTAACCTCAGGAAAGGAATTTGGTATAATGCTCAAAAAAGATTGGAATGCTCAAACAATAGAGACACAATATCTAACCCATAGTCCTCTGAGAAATCACATATGATATATGGAAAACAGATTTTGTTGAAAGCAATGAAATCATTATGCTATAATGAAGTCTGATTGACATAACAACCATGTATTCAGAGTGCTACATGAAACTGTCACACTGGGAAATATGAAAATCATAGGTAAAAATAATATTGAAGGAGTTGATAAGACTTGTGACTACTGATCTTGAAGGTTGAATGTGCTGGTCAGTCAATCACAATTCCCTCAGGGTGATATCTGTCCGGAGAGGAACTCTCCTCAAGATTTAGACTTGTTTATGATAAATTCACTATGGTTCTTTTTTTTTTCTTGTTCATTTTTATTATTATTATTTGCCCCGGGGGTACAGGTCTGTGAATCATCAGGCTTACACCTTTCACAGCATTCACCAAAGCACAAACCCTCCCCAATGTCTATAACCCATCCACCCTATCCCTACCCTCCCACCCCCCAGTATACTATGGTTCTTAAAATCATTCCATCAAGTCCAGAAAGCTATAAGTCAGAAAGGGAAAATAATTACAAAGTGAGTATAAAAACTTAATGAGTTCTACACTGCAATCATTGGATAATGCGGCTGCCTGTTTAAAGCCATACCGGCCCTTCACTGCCTATTTTAAGTATTTGGAACCTGTGCATTTTGATTGTCTATCTGATTATACACTCTTGCAAGGCTCACAAGCACCATCAAACAAGCAATAATAGGAATTGTTTTGCCCTAAGAAAACTTTGAGCATAGGTCAGGGATTCATGCTCTGTAGGAAGGTTCATTGCACTAGCCCTGCATGTGGCCTGAGGTGTTTTGATGATGTAAGAATTTTGTGCCTATTGCACTGACCCCTGGTTTAAAGAGTGAAATCTACTGATTAATAATGTTGCTCTGTGATCATGAGTCTGAGGCAGATTTAGATGTCATGTACTAGATTGTCAGCATTGTTTATTGATAAAAGTGAGTCTCAATGACATTCCTGAAGGCTCCATCACTGAGGGATGGTTGTATAGCAAGAACATTCCTACATTCCCAGCAGGGAAGATGGAGCCCTGATGAGACTCCATCTTTGGACCCTTGGTCTTAGGTGTTCTGTGTACCTTGTGAACTCAGATGGATCCTGGTTGAGGGAAAAAGCATGTCCTGGGATGACCCTACAGAGAGGGCAGTTGGCACAAACCCTCCTCGCTCTCCAAACCCCTTGCTGCAAGGCAGCCTCTGACTGTGATGCATATCTACATGTTCCTGCTGTTGCTATGTTGGATCCTTCCTACGATAAACTGCATATTTGTAAGCCTGGCCGGCTTGAGCTCTGGGAGTCTTTAGTAATTGAATCCCGTCTAATTGCCATAATGAATATAGTTCCTATCTCTCCACTTTATGGCAAGGTGCCTGGCCTGTAGGATGCATCCACTAAGAAATGATGAAAGTTCTACACACACTTCCTTGGTGGGGAAAAAGCCAAAATAATTGAAATAAATAGCAGTCAATTTAACTAAGTCACATTGTTTGCCAAATAAAATAAATCTTTTTATCTTGAAAGAAAATTTATAAACACCATTGGAAAGAAAGAAAACCTCCACAGTCTGTCTATAAATAGTTCATCATTTATATTTAAATATTAATAGCTAATATTTATCAAGTACCTACTCTGTGCTGGGCACTGAGCCAAGTGCTTAATATTTATCTTTTCATTCATCCATTTGTAACAAACCAATATTTGTTAAGTACCTATCTGATAGCAAGTCCTGTTTAGATCCTGGGGATACATCTCATTCATCCCAGCCACGCAGCAAGTTGAGTACACTTCCTCATTTTACAGATAACAAAACTGAATTTTATTGATGCTAATTTGAATAATATTACAATAGAGTAACTCCAGGAATTTAGTTTTAACCCTGATTCTTGTCAAAACTATGCTTAGTCTCTATGAGCCACAGTGCTCTCCCTTGAAAACTGGGCATGATAAAGTTCTCCTGCCAATTTCACAGGGAAGGGACTAAGGACCAAAGGGATCTCTCCTTTGAAATCAAAATGATTTGCAAGCTGCAAAGTGCTATATAAAGGTACAATTACATGCCTAAGGACTACTTTTGCAACATAAAATAAGTAATATATTTCTGAAATCTTTTTTTGTTGTTTGCTTTCCCTCCTTAACAATCGGAGGGAATCTATTTGAAGGAGGTAGCATAAGCATTCTTCTTTTAAGAAGGGTAGTTTCGAGACTTGTAGCCAAAGTCTGTATTATTTCAAGGCAAATAGTGTCAAACACAGAGTCATGCCAAGGGTAGCATTCATCTCAACATGCCAAAGACCAAAGCTCTTGAATTCAGCTTTGTTCATTACTCACACAGTTTGATTTTGCATTTTGACTTTAAAAATCTAAGTCATGGTGGTAGGTTTCAACCAGAGTAACACTACTTGAGGGCAGAAAAATGGATTTAATGACCTTCTGTATCCCATCCCTACAGACTTCAAATTCTGCTGTCTCTAAAATGCTTTCTGAACTAATTATAGTAGAACATCTCCCAGGACAAAATTATTTTCAAAAATGCAAAATGACTATGAGCACATTTTAGGCACTAAAAGATTTCATTTGGCTGTTTTTCCAAATACTGACTTGAATTTAGAAAAAGAAAAGATAAACAATTTTTTTTACTTAAAATATGATTTCCAAGTTACAAAGCATCTTGAAGCTTATACAACAACAATTACTGTGTAATTAAAAATCAGATGGTTCTCATTCATAAATGTCATGAAAAAGACTGGCTGTCTGATAGATTGTCTTTAGGAAGCATTGCTAGGCACTGGAAATGGATAAACAGTTTTGAGTTATAGAAAATCTTCTCATTGGGACAAAACTTAATTAAAGATGCAGAATGTATTATTTACAAAGTATTTCAGGACTTTGCATGGAGTTTCAGAAGTCTGACTGGAAAACAAAGGAACAAAGGGGTAGGAAAGGAGCTGGTTTTAGGCCACACTGTCTTAGTTCTGCAGTCTCAGTTTTATTTGTACTTGATTTCTGAAATCCTGCTACCAGGAAGCAATTGAGAAAGTGAACATTCACTGTGTGTCTAATAGGAACTCAAACATAATCACTGGTATGATCTGCTATTGAATTCTTTTTTTTAAATTTTATTTTTATTCTTTGCCCAAGGGGTACAAGTCTGTGAATCAACAGGCTTACATCTTTCACAGCATTCACCAAAGCACAAACCCTCCCCAATATCCATAACCCATCCACCCTATCCCTACCCTCCCACCCCCCAGTAACCCTCAGTTTGTTTTATGAGATTAGAAGTCTCTTATGGTTTGTCTCCTTCCCCATCCCATCTTGTTTCATTATTTTTCCCTCCCTACCCCCCACAACCCCCCACCCTGCCCCTCAAGTTCCTCATATCAGAGAGATCATATGATAATTGTCTTTCTCTGATTGACTTATTTCGCTCAGCATAATACCCTCCAGTTCCATCCATGTCGTTGCGAATGGCAAGATTTCGTTTCTTTTGATAGCTGCATAATATTCCATTGTATATATATACCACATCTTCTTTATCCATTCATCTGTTGATGGACATCTAGGTTCTTTCCATAGTTTGGCTATTGTGGACATTGCTGCTATAAACATTCGGGTGCACGTGCCCCTGAGGATCACTACCTTTGTGTCTTTAGGATAAATACCCAGTAGTGCGATTGCTGGGTCGTAGGGTAGCTCCATTTTCAACTTTTTGAGGAATCTCCATACTGTTTTCCAGAGTGGCTGCACCAGTTTGCATTCCCACCAACAGTGTAGGAGGGTTCCCCTTTCTCCGCAACCTCGCCAACATCTGTCATTTCCTGACTTGTTGATTTTAGCCATTCTGACTGGTGTAAGGTGGTATCTCGCTGTGGTTTTGATTTGTATTTCTCTGATGCCGAGTGATGTTGAGCACTTTCTCATGTGTCTGTTGGCCATTTGGATGTCTTCTTTGGAGAAATGTCTGTTCATGTCTTCTGCCCATTTCTTGACTGGGTTATTTGTTTTATGGGTGTTGAGTTTGAGAAGCTCTTTATAGATTTTGGATACTAGCCCTTTATCTGATATGTCATTTGCAAATATCTTCTCCCATTCTGTCAGTTGTCTTTTGGTTTTGTGGACTGTTTCATTTGCTGTGTAAAAGCTTTTAATCTTGATGAAGTCCCAATAGTTCATTTTTGCCCTTGCTTCCCTTGCCTTTGGTGATGTTCCTAGGAAGAAGTTGCT
>LNAC01000969.1:140185-223817 GCA_002007465.1 Ailurus styani
CCTTGTCATTTTATGCAGATAGGAATAGATGGATGAGAGAACTAAATACTAAAGGGTAGCAATGACCCCAGAGACATATACACTAACCTACTCAGAAGAGACCTCGAACTGGGGAGAAAAGTAAGAGGGACAAAAAAACGAAACCAAAAACAGACAAACAAAAAAAACCCAAAACACAAAATCATACAAAAACAAAACAAACAAAAATGAATAAAACAAAATCCTATATCTATATTATCTATTTCTGTTTCTATATCTATGTCTGTCTATGACTCTATCTCTGTATCTATCTCTATATCTATCTATCTATATCTANAGCTATTAGATTGGTGAATTGAACAGACCCTATAAGTATCCAAAAAATTAAGGTTAAAAACAANAAAAATAAGGTTAAAAACAATGAAGGGATAAAATATGATTATAACAATGAAAATTTTAAAAAAAGAATAAAAAGTGTTGATACGATATAAGAGTTAAGAACGTTAAAATAGGAAAAGGGAAAAATTTTAAAAGAAAAAAGTAAGAAAAAAATTAAAAGAAAAAAAATTCAATGAATATAACTTTGAACGACTGAAGAATCATGGGGAAAAAGCCATGAATTGAATCCCTTGCTTTTCTGTAGTTCTAGAGTTCTGCAATGTTTAGCAATCTTGAACTTGACTTTGACTGGATGGTTTTTTGGGGTTTTTTTCCCCCTTGGTCTTCTGGGGGAGGGGCTGTTGCTGTGATTCTTAAGTGTCTCTGCCGGAGGCGGATTCCCACCACCCTCACCAGGGGCCAGGCGCAGTAATCAGCTCGGGTTTGCTCTCGGGAGCTTTTGTTCTCTGAACGCTTTCCATACCTTGTTGGAGGACGGGGCTGAAAATGGCGGCTCCCAGTCTCCGACCCAGAGGAGCCAAGATTCTGGGGCCTCAGTCCTCAGTGCGCCTCAGAGAAAAGCAGTCCCTCCCGTCTCCTGGTCTCTGGCCGCACTCCGAGCTCACCCAGTCTGTGACCGAGTGTCTCTGTCTCTGGAGCCGCCCCGTTTAGAATCTCCGAACCCGGCAGATTCCTGCAGCCGCTCCTGCACCGCTCCTCCCAGAGGAGGAAGGAGGGGCTTTCTCCAGGTCTGCCACTCGAGGGGTCCCCACTCACAGATCAGTGGCCCGGCTGTGCTTCAGATCACAGCCCAAGGTAACCCCGAGCTGAGAGACACCTCAGCTCAGCTCCGTCTCTCCCGCCAGCTTCTCTCTGAGACCTGGGAGCTTGGTCACGCTCAGACACCCCTGGTCTTTTTGTGTTCCCGTGGGTCCTGAGACCACACTGTCCCTGCAGGTGTTTCACCCCCCGCTTGGTCGCTGGGGCAACGTCCCTCAGTGGAGCCAATTTCTAACAGTTCTGAGTCTGTGCTCCGCTGCTCACTCCCTTGCCAGCAGCCGGCCCCTCCCCCCGGGGTCTATCTTCCCGTCGCCTCAGATTCACTTCTCCACACGTCCTACCTTCCAGAAGGCGGTCAATTTTCTGTTCCTAGAATTGCTGCTCTTCTTCTCTTCGGTCTCCGGTGGAATTTGTAGGTGTTCAGAATAGTTTGAAAGCTCTCTGGGTGAATTCCTGGGACCTGATGATAATCGGTCTCCTACTCCTCCGCCATCTTGCTGCTCCCCGCCCTGTTGTGTTTCTGACCTTAGGGGGAAACTCTCAGTTTTTCCCCTTTGAGAATATTTGCTGTGGGTCTTTCATATATGGCTTTTATGATATTGAGTTATGTTCCTTCTGTCCTATAGTGTTGAGAGTTTTAATCAAGAAAGGGTGCTGTATTTTGTCAAATGCTTTTCTGGCATCTTTTGAGAAGATCATATGGTTCTTGCCCTTTCTTTTATTAATGTGGTATATCACAATGATTGATTTGTGGATGTTGAATGGCCCTTGCAGCCCAGGAATAAATACTACTTGGTTGTGGTGAATAATCCTTTTAATGTACTGTTGGATTCTATTGACTAGTATTTTGGTGAGAATTTTTGCACCCATGTTTATCGGGGATATTGATCTGTAATTCTCCTTTTTTGGTGGATCCTTTGTCTGGTTTTAAGATCAAGGTAACAGTGACCTCAAAGAATGAGTTTAGAAATTTCCCTTCCATTTCTACTGTTTGAAACAACTTCAGAAAAGTATGTATTAAGTCTTCTTTAAATGTTTGGTAGAATTCCCCTGGAAAGTTATCTGGCCCTGGGCTTGTGTTTTGGGAGTTTTTTTGATTATTGCTTCAATATCCTTGTTGGCTATGGGTTTGGTCAGGTCTTCTATTTCTTCCTGTTTCAGTTTTAGCAATTTATATGGTTCTAGAAATTTGTCCATTTCATCCAGATGCCTGGTTTGTTGGTGTATAGTTTTTCATAATACTCTCTTTTAATTGTTTGTATTTCTTTGATGTTGGTTGCAATCTCTCCTGTTTCATTCATGATTTTATTTATTTGGGCCATTTCTCTTTTCTTTTTGGTAAGTCTGACTAGGGGTTTATCGATCTTATTAACTCTTTCAAATAATCCAGTCACAAAATAGGCAGAAGACATGAACAGACCTTTCTCCAAAGAAGACATACAAATGGCCAATAGACACATGAAAAGTGCTCAACATCACTTGGCATCAGGTAAATAGAAATCAAAATCACAATGAAATACCACCTCATACCCACCATATTGGCTAAAATTAACAAGTCATCAAATGAAAAATGCTAACGAGGATGCAGAGAAAGGGGAACCCTCCTACACTGTTGGTGGGAATGTATGCTGGTATAGCCTTTCTGGAAAACAGTATGGAGGTTCTTCAAGAAGTTAATAATAGAGCTACATTATGACCCAGTAATTGTACTACAAGGTATTTACTCCGAAGATACAAATGTGGTGATCCAAAGGGACACCTGCATCCCAATGTTTATAGCACCAATGTCTACAATAGCCAAACTGTGGAAAAAGCTGTACATTGACACATGAATGGATAAAGAATATATATATATATATATATATATGCAATAGAATATTACTCAGCCATCAAAAAGATGAAATCTGACCATTTACATCTGTGGAATTGGAGGGTATTATGCTGAGCAAAACAAATCAACCAGAGAAAGACAATTATCATATGGTTTCATATGTGGAATGTAAGAAAAAGTGCAGAGGATCATAGAGGAAGAGAGGGAAAACTGAATGGGAAGAAATCAGAGAGGAAGACAAACCATGAGAAACTTCATTATTGAGGGTTGCTAGAGGAGAGGTGGGTGGAAAGATGGGGTAACTGGGTGATGGGCATTAAGGAGGGTATGTGATGTGATAGGCACTGGGTGTTTTATGCATCTGATGATTAGGTGAACTCTACATCTGAAGCTAATGATATACTATATGTTGGGTAATTGAATTTAAATAAAAAGTGTTAAATTGAATTTTGAGTCTTAAATTGATTTTTAACATTAATGGCCTTAAAATTCAATAACATAAGCTTTCTTTTTTTTTTAAAGATTTTATTTATTTATTTGACACAGAGAGAGAGATTACAAGTAGGCAGAGAGGCAGGCAGAGAGACAGGGAGAGGAGGAAGCAGGCTCTCTGCTGAGCAGAGAGCCCGATGCGGGCCTCGATCCCAGGACGCTGAGATCATGACCTGAGCCGAAAGCAGAGGCTTTAACCCACTGAGCCACCCAGGCGCCCTAACATAAGCTTTCTTATGTATGGGCATAGAGGAACTCAAAATCACCCTGTATATTCAGACTAACATGAAAAAAAACAATTGGGATAGTTCTCTACAATGATATATTTCAGGAATTTGTTTCCAGGAAAATATTCTGAAATGGTGATAACTGAAGGAAGATGGTGTCTTGTTAATAACAATACATGATCTTGGAGCAGAAGATCTATATTCAGATCCTATAGCAGAAGATCTGTATTCAGATTTTGCCACTGATTGGCTATGTAACCTTGAGATAATCTTTCACAACTTCACATTCATGTTAGTCTTCTAGTCAAATCATCCATTTCAAAGACAATTTTTTCTCTGAAGAAGAGGCAAACAGTTTCAAGGACAATTTTGAAAGTTTTAAATCCCAGTCATAATTTTCATTGGGGGTTACTTAAAGAATTAGATGTGAACTATAGCAAATCCAAATTAATTCCAGTTTGAGCATAAGAAATGGCCTTGTTGGAAACTATAATTGCTAATGAAAACCTTCCATTAAGTAAATATGCTACTATGTCAAAATAATATGGCAAAGGATTTAAATATTTTCTCTTGTCTTTTATTTTGAAATCTCATAGTTTTTTTTTAAATTTCAAACCATTACCAGATGTACTACTGAAAACCCATTCTCTGAAGAAGCTGACATTTCATCAATCTGATGGAAATTTGAGCTCCTATATATAGTTACTTAACTGGCATAATAACAGTCTTTTGAAGAAGAAAGCTTAGCTAGGAAGTTTGGTAGTTAGAAAGCTTGACTCTGAAAAAATTATTTTTGTACAGTGAATTTTCTTTGTACTGAAAGGAAAATTCTGCTCACTAGTGATTTAGGAACTCCCAACTGAAAAACAACTAATCTATGCCAAAGTTCTTTGCAAAATGAGCTTGGAATGTGAGACATTTTATCCTAGAAAATGTACTAATAATGGTTACACGTCTACAAAACCCACAAAAACTTATGTAATTGCTTGTATAACCAATATTAACATTTTAAAAATGCTCTAGAAATTAAGTAATCAAAGAAAAACTGATAAATTAAACAAAGATTGGTAAGTTATATCAGTCATTGTTCTTGGTTGCAAGACCCAGCAGTAGATTCTGGCTAACTTCAGAATTTACTGAAAGATTACTGTGTGGTTTATGGGGTCCAACACAGGGATAAGGGGCTTGGAAACAAGACAAAAACATGGACAGTAAGGCTTGAGGCAAGGACACACCCCTGGGAATGATCCTGAGGGTCATGACATTCCTAAATCTCAATGCTGCAGCCCCTGGACTACATACATTTGCCAAAAATAATTTGACTCTGATTTTGTTCATTTAGAAAACGTTTGAATTAATGGCATTGATTATTTTGGAAACTTTCTCTTTAATTAAATATTTTTAGGAAAGTTTAGAACGTTACTTCTTTATGTAGGGGTAAGTTCTTTGGTTTTGTTTTTGATTTTTGCATTTTATAATTTTATTGACATCAAGTATTTATAAATATATGCTGTAGACTTGTAATAAGGAAGGAAAACAGCAGCTTTACAGATATTCCCAAGTGGAAAATAGGAAAATAGTAAAACATTCTGAAATAATCTAAATGTTTTTACTGTGACCATTTAAACCCAGCATGAGGGCCTCTGGGTGGCTTAGTTGGTTAAGCGGCTGCCTTCAGCTCGGGTCATGATCCCAAAGTCCCAGGATCAAGTCCCAAACCGGGCTTCCCGCTCTCCCTCTGACTCTCCCTCCTCTCATCCTCTCTCTCTTCCTCACTCTCTCTCTCAAATAAATAAATAAATCTTTAAAGCCAGAATGAGAGGGTCACAAGTTAGGTCTCTGAGAACAACATAGAATAGAATGGTAGAATCTCATATATCCCAAGCCCTTAATGGGAGATCACCCTTTAAAATCACAACTTAACTGTCTCAGTATTCTGGACTCAGCTCCTTTCCCTAAAAATTATCTGGTATCACAATGAGCTCAGTAAATGCAGAACTGAGGCATAACCACAATAGCGTCTATGAATTATGTATCTTCTCTGTGTGAAGTAATTTCCCATAGGCTCTAAAATATCACTAACATCTCATACCAACTCCATAACTAAATGCAATTTCTCTGTTTATTTATAAGAAACCAAAAAACCCTACAATTCAGGGTACTAAAACCCTAGGCTTCATGATGCTTTTGAGAAATCAATGAAGAGATTCACGGTTATAACAGAAATTAAGAGCTGCCATTTAGTTCTTTATTTAGAAAAACATTAGCCAATTAAAATATATATTTAGATTTTTATGCACATGGACCGAGGTTAGAATTGTATATGAGTTATCTTATTTAATTTTTCAGAAGTCCATTTTCAGAGGTCTGTACTATTATAAAGATCATTCTACATTTGCAGAAATGGGGCACAGAAAGATGAAGTGATCTGTCAAAAGTTATGAATAAGTAAAGGATTAACTTTTATTAGAATGTCATAAAGTTATTTTCAATTTTCATTCTCTAGGTCAGTGGTTGCCAACTAGGGTAAATCCTTTTCTAAAATGAGATGCAATTAAAACAGCTGTGAAAAAGAAACTAAGAGATGAAATCTTGCTCTTGAGATATGGCTCCTTAATCTTTCTGAAAACCTCCTACATTTTAAGTTGGAACAATTTTAGGTGGTGGCTTCTCAGCTGACACCCCTGTAGTTCTCTTTCTTATAGACTTTGGCTCTTTAATCCATTGAATCTAAATCACAAGGCTTATTATTCACCCCAAATAGGTTTCCTTCACCACTTTAGTTGAAATTTAGGTGATATTCTTGCATTGCCTCAAACTGCAATTTGTTAAAATCTTTAGCAAAATGAAAGCAAATATTTTTGCTTCTCTTAACTTCCTTTTATTACTTTAATCCAAAATTTTCAGAATACTCTTTTAAAAGATTTTATTTATTTATTTAACAGAGAGAGAGAGATCAGACCACAAGTAGGCAGAGAGGCAGGCAGAGAGAGAGGAGGAAGCAGGCTCCCCATTGAGCAGGGAGCCCGATGCAGGCCTCGATCTCAGGACCCTGAGAACATGACCTGAGTCGAAGGCAGAGGCTTTAACCTACTGAGCCATCCAGGAACCCAAAATTTTTCAGAATACTTGATTAAAATGTGCATGTTCTGATCGTTCAAAAATTTATTAGGCATTAGTTTTCTCTCTCTCTCATTTATCCAAGTCAAAATTTGTTAAAGAAACAGAATAGGAGGGTGGCTACCAGGGGTGGGGAGTGAGGGAAATGAGGAGATGTTGATCAAAGGGTCTAAACTTTCAGTTTAAAGGTAAATAAATTCTGGGGTTGTACTGCACAGCACGGTGACTACAGTCAATCCAAAAGTTGCTAAGAGTAGATCTTAATTATTGTTACCACACACACACACACACATACATACATTGTAATTATGTGAGGAAATGGATGTTAACTAACCTTACTGTAGCAATCATTTTGCAATATATATGTCTATATGAGCATCATGTCATACATCCTGAATTTACACAATGTTAAATGTCAATTATATCTCAAACACCTGAGCAAGAGAAGCTGAAATCCTTAACTGACTGAGAAACCCTTTGGAACAGTGGCTCTAACAATATTTGCAAACTAGGAAGACCACTTTTTGAAAAACTGGATCTCTTGCTTGGTGTGTTATGTATTAGAGATTCCTAACAGTATCTTGGAGAATGAGACTGTAGAAAATTTCAGCACAGAATTAAATGACAACAAGTTTTGTGATAACAGTGTCCTGCCTAAAAGTAAACTTGCTCCCATAATAGTATTTTCAACATACCCATCTAAAAGCAGCTGTATTCTCAGGCAACATAAAGCATGTTAAACACAAAATATGTTATACTGTTTGAAAAGACAAGAACATAATAATTCTCTTGAAGTTTCAGTATCTAGAACTATTCCATTCACTCTGGAATTCTAGGATGTTTATGGCCAAGAGGATTCCAGTCTGCAGGAAAGCATGGATAACTCTCTTCATCTTCACTTCAAGTGTCTGGTTTCTTATGCCTTGTGCATAGGTCATTCTTATGTAAGAGAGTTGGCATCTTCACATGGAATGAAATTTGGTCATTTTGGGAAATTACAAAATTTTATCAAATTCAGAGATAACTCCTAAAACCTCTATGTTATATAAAACATATGTCCAGTGTTCTCCAGAATAAACAGAACAAATAGGAGATGACAGTTGACAGATATATGACAGATAGAGAGATAGATAGATAGATAGATAGATAGATAGATAGATAGATGATAGATAGATAGATAGATAGATGATAGATAGATAGGAAGAGATTTGTTATAGGAATTGACTCACATCGTCATGTGGTTATGGAGGTGGAGAAGTCCCATGATGTGCTGTCTGCATGCTGGAGAACCAAGAAGGCCAACAGTATAAGTCCAAGTCCAAATGAGGCCCAAGAATCAGGAGGTAGAG
This sequence comes from Ailurus styani, assembly GCA_002007465.1. Taxonomy (NCBI): domain Eukaryota; kingdom Metazoa; phylum Chordata; class Mammalia; order Carnivora; family Ailuridae; genus Ailurus; species Ailurus styani. The sequence goes on from LNAC01000969.1 coordinate 148,342, forward strand.
GCAGGAGCAGGGGCTATGGCATAAATCTGGGTCTGAGTCCAAAGGCTTGAGAACCAGAAGTGTCCAAGAGCAGGAGAAAATGAATGTCTCAGCTCAAACAGAGAGAAAGAATATGCCCTTCCTCCTCCTTTTTGTTCTCTTTAGGCCCTCAGCAGACTGGATGATGCCCCCTGCATTGGCGAGGGTAATGTTCTTTACTCAGACTAACCTGGTCAAATGTTAATATCCTCCAGACACACCCTTCCAGACATACCCAGAAATAATGTTTTACCATCTAGCTAGTCATCCTTTAGTCCAGTTAAGCTGACATATAAAATTAAATTTTTTATTATTATTTGCCCCAGGGGTACAGATCTGTGAATCATCAGGCTTACACCTTTCACAGCATTCACCAAAGCACAAACCCTCCCCAATGTCCATAACCCATCCACCCTACCCCTACCCTCCCACACCCCAGTAACCCTCAGTTTGTTTTGTGAGATTAGGAGTCTCTTATGGTTTGTCTCCTTCCCCATCCCATCTTGTTTCATTATTTTTCCCTCCCTACCCCCCATGGCCCCCAACCCTGGCCTTCAAGTTCCTCATATATTACAGGTATTCATGTGAAATTTACCATTTACTATCTTAGAGTATAACTATAGAACAAGAAAACTTCTTTACAAGTCTCTCTTGAACTCTCACAGCCACCGTTGCTACATTTCTAGAGTACGATCTTTTTCAATATTAACTAAATAATTGCTTTCCATACACAATCACAAGCTGGGAGGATAGATGACGGGAGTGGGAAGAGAAGCTCCATTTGTGCAAGGAAGGTGTGTTCCTCATCCATTGCAGACTAAGACCCACCCGGGAGAGTATGATGTGATTGCATTAATTGGAGACAGGAAAGGACCCATTGGCATTGCTGCAAAACTGTCTTGAAAATCATCTAAGAAGCTAGGCAGGGCTACCTCCAAGGATACCTTGACACATATAGAATGGGGTCTCTTGTGAAGGGAGTAGCTACCTGATGCACCAAGGGCAGGAGAAACAAAATAAAATAATTCCCATTCCCCCCCCTAGGGTTTGTCAACCAGATTGGCCCTACGATGAAACACAGATGGATCGAGTGATGTGTGGAACCCCACACATGTCTCAAAGCCAGGGTAGGAATTGGACCATTATTATTATTATTAAGTAGTACAGAAATGTGGACTCATCCTGTGTCTGATATGAAAGTCATCCAAAATCAGCATGTTAGTACTATTCTGGTGGCCCAGTCTTACATTAATATGTAAAAGAAGCACCACACTAGCCAGGACACCCTCCAGGAACTAAGGCTTTAGATTCCTCGTAGGTGTAGGTCTGAAGCTCTTTGGGTGTCTGGTCACCCCCCACACAGAGGGGTTAGAAAGTCTGTTGAAAGAGAGAGATGGATACCAGGGCACGTACTGATTTTAGTCTGGGCTTAGTGAGCTTTGCACAGGTGGTATTATCAGTGCAGACCAATCCCAGAAGACAGAGGAGAACTTAGAACCCTCAAATGAGAGCACTCTGATGTGGGAGAAGGTCCAATCTGATGTAGAGACTAGGATCAAGCTTCTCTTGCTTAGATGTAAGGGTGGTGTTGGTCAGATAAATTAAATTATTGGAGGTCAATATTCAGCTAAAGCAGTTAGATTCCAGAGAATGTTGTCTTTACAACTCTACTGAATTATTTGACAAAGAAAATAATTTTTTGATAAGAGCAAATAATCATTCCCCAATTTATGAGTATGGCTAACTCTGTTTACTTGTAATGAATTTTCTTAAGAGTTATTATCTGTATTTATCCCCAAGGCTAGAAAGTTAGTTTCTTTCTAACTATTTCTTTGTATTTTTTCCTTGAAAGTGATTTTTTTCTTTTTTATGAAAATAAATCCTAAAGTTAATCAATAAGGCAATCATTTACATTATCTGTATTGCAAAACTTAAGCAAGCAAAAAGTTTTATGGTTTCAGAAACAAACTCAGCATCATTTCCATTTTATATTCTATTTTATTTTTTAAATATTTTATTTATTTATTCGACAGAGAGAGACAGAGTGAGAGAGGGAACACAAGCAGGGGGAATGGGATAGGAAGAAACAGGCTTCCCGCAGAGCTAGATGCCTGATGCAGGGCTCAATCCCAGGACCCTGGGATCATTACCTGAGCCAAAGCAGACACTTAATGACTGAACCACCTAGGTGCCCCCCATTTTATATTTTAGAATATCTAGAATGCTCTGAGGATTCCACACTGTTCAAAGCATAATACCCAAGCCCTTAGTGTGGTGCAAAATACCTTCACAAACTGCCTCACATACGCTCTGAGCCTGTCCTCAGTATGCAGGTGATAGTTTTGCCTCTGTGCTCCCCACTCTGGCCATCAACAAATGCTGTTCTGGTCCTGAGAACCTGACTCTTTTCATAGTTCAATATAACAGTCATAGTTACTAGTGTTTTACTTTCAGGAGTAGGACAATGTATTTTCTTTCTTATTTTTCAATACTATCTAAATTTTTTTTGGAGAAAGACAAAAAAAAGGTTGCTTCTAATGTGGACATTATAAACTTAAGGGTACAAGTATGAACAATATACATTTTGTTAAAATGTTGATCTTTAAACATTTTTGAAATTTGAAAAGGAATGTAACACTGAAAAGTCCACAGAGTATTTAAACAGACCTTTAGGTACTTCTCCTCCTTTAGATACTGAAGAGATATTTTACTTTTATTTATTTGATATTAGGAGCAGAAAGAGGTCTTAAGAAAAGAAATGTATTTCATTGACAATGACTCCAAAAAAAGTAGTATCCTCCATAACCCAAAAGCATGGTGATGAGGACAGAAAGGGGGAAAATATCCCAAATTTTTGAAGGCTATTGTGATAAGATAAATATTCTCATTTGTCATTAATATAATTCAATATCCATGGTGTTAGCAGTTTAAGCCAAAATGTTTGAATCGCAGGTATGTTAGATTATAGAAATTCCCTATGGAGAAAATGGAAGATGGTTTATGTGTACATTATTATTGATGTCAGTTGTACAATGGAAAATTTGACCTGTCTTGTGAAGTTCTTAATGGTTAATTCTACTGTCCTCATCACAGAACTCTAGCATACAAAAAGGGTGTCTGATCAGACTGTCAACAACTAGTGAAACACACTGAGGCATAATAGAAAGAAAGGGTACTGGACTTTGAGTCAGAAGGTATGAGTATGATTTAAAAAGCTTCAGTATCCTGGGCCATGAAATGAAAGAACCTAACAAGATACTATCTGCCATCCTTTCAAGCTACAAAATGTTAACTTCATCAATTCTTGCAGTAATCAGAATTATGTTATTCTGTCAGCTTCTGTGGGCCACATAAATTTTGCCTTTAAACTTATCTACATACACTAGCTTGTTGGTGTTGATTGGCATTTGCTTATTGATTTAGATTAGGTTCTACACATTTATATAAGTTTACTCACAGATGACTAAATTATGAAGCATTGCTATCTTCAGTTAGATTACTCTTACATGTTGCAAGATCTCCATTTCACTTGAGGCAATGAGCTAAATTCAAGCTCACTTTGTGATTAAGTATAGATGTATGAAATATAGCTGACTTCCACAAAATTGGTCATATTACATAAGAAACACATGATTAATTGCATCATTATTGAGTTTATTTCACTCACATAGACGATCTTCAGGGAGAATCACATTCAAAAGTTAATCTTGTTTGGATTGCATTTTCAACTACTTTCATAACTGCATGTTACTGAACTTCTATTTATTCTAAAAAAATAGTGATTAAGATCATTTATTTGTTTAATGGTAGTTGCTGTGAAGATATTTTGTCTATGCAATTAACATCTACAATTAGTTGACTTTAAGGGAAGGAGATTGCCCTCAGTGATATGGGTGAGCCCCCACCCAATCAGTTAGAGGCCTTAAGAGCAAAAACTGAAGTGTCGGTAAGAAGGACTTCTGCTTCAAGACTGTAAAATAGAAAAATTCTGCCCAAGTTTCTAGCTTGCTGGCCTGCCCTATCAATTTTAGACTTTCCAGGCAACCACATGAGCTGGTTCCTTAAAAAATCCTATAAGGGCACCTGGGTGGCTTAGATGGTTGACTGTCCCACTCTTGATCTCAGCTCACATCTTGATCTCAAGGTTGTGAGTTCAAGCCCCATGTTGGGTTCCATGCTGGGCATAGACCCTATACATACATATATATAATATTAATATAAAATGTATATATTTAAAAAATATACATATAATAAAAATATAAATAAAATACATATTTCTCCAGAGAAATAGAACCATAGGGTGTCTATACAGCATGTAAAGCATAACTGCTGTCCATGGAATGATCACCTTAATTCTTTCAACCTACACAGGCCATTTAAATATAGTCATATTTCTGTATATGTGAAAAGTTCTCCTTTTATTTACTCCAAATGAAAAGTGGATGAGAGATCTCATTAAAAGCTGTTGTTAATAGTGGTATTTACTCTTCTAAATCAGACATTATGCAGGGTTTTTTCAAAGGCCCACCTCAAGGTGGTGGCAACCAATATATCTATTCATTTATCTGTTACTTTGCCAGCATGCAAGAAGATGGAATCACCAAAGTGTAATCCAGGATGTTTCTACAAGTCTTTAGTGATCACAAGCAGAGTGCCAACAAGACTTAGGACCTCAGCTCAAAACTGAGCTGTTTGCAATGTTTTGAACCAGAAGTATATATATTATATGGTACATTTTATACCAGAATTTAGGAAAAGAAAACTAGATAACAATTGCAAGTTCTCCAATGTCTAAAGAAACATAACCTAAGAAAATGAAAAACTACTTGATGAAATCAGAAAAGATTTTACAATTTTGCCATGTAATCTGTGATTTGATGAAAAAAATTTCTGAAGATTACAAAGACAAAAAGTAACCTGGCAACTGATCACTTGAACTCTATCCTAATATGTCTTGGTGTCTTCACAGACATCAATGCAGTTACTAATTCATTGGATGCACACATTTTGTTTTCCATTTGAGTTTGCATTAATACTTGTGTCAGTCAGCATTCTCCATAGAAATAGAACCAATAGATTAGATATATACTCCTATTAGTTCTACTTCTCTGGATAAATATATATATTATAGATTTGTTTTAAGATGATTTGTTTTATGAAGCAGATGTGAAAGACAGGTTTGTTTTAAGGAATTAGCACATGCAATTGTAGGGGCTAGCATGTCTTAAACTGATAGGGCAGTCCAGGAAGCTCCAAATTTGGTCAGAACTTTCCTATTTTACAATCTTGAAGCAGAATTCCATCTTCCAAAAACCTTCTTTTTCTGTTTCAGAACATTCTTTCTGCTTTGTTAGAGGATCAATTTTCATTTTATATTGATAACTGAGGATTGCCCTTATAACTTCCAGGTGCTGATTGATCTGCCTCTTACTGACAAATTCATCCAAAAATTGGTTAGGGTTCAGATATTTGATATTAACAAATTTAATATGATAATAATGAAAAAGGTAATGGGGTAATTTTGGAATTCAAAAAACTATTTTTAAAAGTTATTTGAAAAAGCAAATGTATAAAAAGATTTAAGGAAAATCCTGAAATAAAAGAGCTATGAGGGAATTGATGCCAACAGATACCAGTCATTAAAAATCTACGTGAAATATCAGTTTCCTATTGCTGCTGTAACAAATTACCACAAATTTAGGGATTTAAACAATATGAATTTATTGTCTTACAGTTCTAGAATTCAGCAGCTCAGAATGGGTCACCAGTGCTAGGTCTTGCTGGAAACAATTAGGGAGAATCTTTTTATTTTAATTAAAAAAAGATTTTACTTTTGCTAAAGAGAGAGCATGCATGAGCTTGAGCGGGGTGGGGGTGGGTGTGGAGGAGTAGAGGGAGAAGCAGACTCCCCACTGAAGGGGGAGACAGATGCAGGACTCAATCCCAGGACTCTGGGGTCATGACCTGAGCCAAAGGCAGATGCTTAACTGACTGAGCCACACAGGTGCCCTCATATACAAATATTATTATTATTATTATTATTATTATTATTATTATTTAAGTTAGCCAGCATATGGTACATCATAAGTTTTTGTTGTAGTGTTCAATGATTCATTAGTTGTGTATAATTATTTTTTCCTTTTCTAACCTTTATAGGTCACCTGCATTCATTGACTCCTGGCTTCTTCCTCTATTTCCATAGTCAGCAGCAAAGCATCTTCCAATGTCTCCCCATTCCCATCTCTGCTGTGTCATTCCTTTTTATGACTCTGAACCTCCTACCTTCCCCTTTTGCTTATAAGGACGCCTATGATCATAATGGGTTCATCTGCATAGTCTGGGATAATCTCTCCATCTCAAAATCCTTAAATTCATCTCATCTGCAAAGCCCCTTTTGCCATTAAATAACTTATTCACAGGTTCTGGGGGTTAAGATCTGGACATTTGGGGGGACATTATTCTGTTTTTCACACAAAACCATTTGATTCTTACATGTTAATAAAAAGCAATAAAATAAATACAGAACCTAGACATACATGAAAAACCATAGGGACATTTATGATATAATCAGTTTAATTCTTAATATAATGGGGGGAAAGTGGATCATTCAATAAAACTGTCAAAGGAAAAGTACACCAAAAACTGTTCCAAGTGGATTAACAATTTAAAGATAAATGAAGAGCTAAAAGAACTAGGAGACAACGTAGGGAAAATTATTTTCATGAATTTGAAGACAGGGAGGCTGATCTATGCAAATGTAAAATTCAGAAGCCATACATAAAGAAATTGATAATTTTGAGGAAAAGGAATTTGGTATAAAAAGCAAAATGAAACAACAGAACAGTTATTTGTAATGTCTGAGAACACATTCTTTTTAATATATAAATTGTATAGAAAAATGAAAGAACAGACCTCAAGTTAAAAAGTAGACAAAGGAATGAAGAGGTCACACAAAAATAAGTATGAATGACTTATAAATATTTGAAAAGAGGTCATTTAAAAAATGATAGTTTACCAGCTTGCATTCCCACCAACAGTGTAGGAGGGTTCCCCTTTCTCCGCAACCTCGCCAACATCTGTCGTTTCCTGATTTGTTGATTTTAGCCATTCTGACTGGTGTAAGGTGGTAGAAAGACAATTATCATATGATCTCTCTGATATGAGCAACTTGACGGGCAGGGTGGGGGGTCGTGGGGGTAGGGAGGGAAAAATAATGAAACAAGATGGGATGGGGAAGGAGACAAACCATAAGAGACTCCTAATCTCACAAAACAAACTGAGGGTTACTGGGGGGTGGGAGGGTAGGGATAGGGTGGATGGGTTATGGACATTGGGGAGGGTTTGTGCTTTGGTGAATGCTGTAAAAGATGTAAGCCTGATGATTCACAGACCTGTACCCCTTGGGCAAATAATAAAAATAAAATTAAAAAAAAATGATAGTTTAAACAACACTGAGTTCTACCTTAATCTATAAAAGTAGCAGAACTATTCATTGAAACACTATTCACAATAGCCAAGATATGGAAAAACCCCAAATGTTTATAGACAGACAAATAGATAAAGTGGAGTATGAGTATACAATGGAATATTATTCAGACTTAAAAATGAAGGAAATCCTACCATTTGCAACAACATTGGTGGACCTGGGTGACTTTATGCTAAGTGAAACAAGTCAGTCACAGGACAAATACTGTATGATTCTGTTTATATGATGTATCTAAAACAGTCAAATTGACAGAGGTAGAACATAGATTAGTGGTTGCCAGGCGATGGGAGGTGGAGAAAATGAAATAGTTGTTGTTCATCAGTTACAGAAGATGAATAAGTTCTAGAAATCTGCTGTACAACATAGCACCTATAGTTAACAATACCATGTTTACAATTCGAAACTTGTTAAAAAAGTCATTCTCATATTAAGTGTGATTACCACACAAAAAAGAAAGAAAGAAAGAAAGGAAGGAAGGAAGGAAGGAAGGAAGGAAGGAAGGAAGGAAGGAAGGAAGGAAGGAAGAAAGAAAGAAAGAAAACAAGAAAGCAAGAAAGCAGAAAAGAAAAAAGCAAAGACCTGAGGGAACTCTGGGAGATAATGGTATCACAGGCATACACATGCATCCAAACTCATAATGTTGTATACATTAAGTATGTGCATATATATGTATATATAATACCGTATTTTAAAAATACACAGCCTGAGCCAAAATATGGAAAAACAGAAACTTGCATATATTTTGGCTTGGAGTGTAAATCAGTAAAACTTTTAAGGAGGGACACTTGGTGAGCCTGGTGGTGGTTATTGGGGAGGGTACATATTGCATGGAGCACTGGATGTGGTGCATAAACAATGAATCTTAGATCACTGAAAAAATAAAGTAAAAAAAAAGTATCTTTCAAAACTAAATTTCAGGTGCTTTTTGACCTAGCACTTCAACTTTGTTATAAAATAGTAATTTTCACACTGTTTTCCAAAGTGGTTGCACGAACTTGCATTCTCACCAGCAGTGTAAGAGGGTTCCTCTTTCTTCACATCTTCTCCAACACTTGTTGTTTCTTTTTTTTTTTTTTTTTTTAAAGATTTTATTTATTTATTTGACACAGAGAGAGAGATCAGATCACAAGTAGGCAGAGAGGCAGGCAGAGAAAGAGGAGGAAGCAGGCTCCCTGGTGAGCAGGGAGCCCGATGCGGGCCTCGATCCCAGGACCCTGAGATCATGACCTGAGCCGAAAGCAGAGGCTTTAACCCACTGAGCCACCCAGGCGCCCAACACTTGTTGTTTCTTGTCCTATTGATTTTGGCCATTCTAACTGGTGTAAGGTGGTATCTCAATGTGGTTTTGATTTGAATTTCCCTGATGGCTAGTAATGATGAACATTTTTTTCATGTGTCTGTTAGCCATTTGCATTTCTTCTTTGGAAAAGTGAGTGTTCACATCGTCTGCCCATTTTTTCACATGATTATCTGTTTTTTGGGTGGTGAGCTTGAGAAGTTCTTTATAGATCTTGGATATTAGCCCTTTGTCTGTAGTGTCATTTGTGAATATCTTCCTCCATTCCGTGGGTTGCCTCTTTGTTTTGTTGACTGTTTCCTTTGTTGTACAGAAGACTTTTATCTTGATGAAGTCCCAGAAGCTCATTTTTTATTTTGTTTCCTTTGTCTTTGGAGACGTGTCTTGAAAGAAATTGCTGTGGCCAATGTCAAAGAGGTTACTGCCTATGTTCTCCTCTAGGATTTTGATAGATTCCTGCTTGTGTATGGTGTAAGAGAATGGTCGAGTTTCATTCTTCTATACATAGCTGTCCAATTTTCCCAGCTCCATTTATTGAAGAGACTCTCTTTTTTCCACTGGATATTTTTTTCTGCTTTGTCAAAGATTATTTGACCATAGAGTTGATTCTGCTTTGTCAAAGATTATTTGACCATAGAGTTGAGAGTCCATATCTGGACTCTCCACTCTGTTCCATTGGTCTATGTGTCTGTTTTTGTGCCAATACCATGCTCTCTTGGTGATCACAGCTTTGTAGTAAAGCTTGAAATCAGGTAATGTGATGCCACCAGTTTTGTTTTTCTTTTTCAACATTTGCTTAGGGATTCGGGGTTTCTTCTGGTTCCATACAAATTTTAGGATTGTTTGTTCCAGCACTTTGAAAAATGCCAGTGGAATTTTGATCGGGATAGCATTGAAAGTCCGGATTTCTCTGGACAGTATAGACATTTTAAAAATATTTATGTTTTTGATCCATGAGCATGGAATGCATTTCCATCATTTTGTACTTCAATTTCTTTCATGAGTGTTCTGTAGTTTGTTGAGTACAGATCCTTTACCTCTTTGGTTAGGTTTATTCCAAGTTATCTTATGGTTCTTGGTGCTATAGTAAATGGAATTGATTCTCTAATTTCCCTGTCTATATTTTCATTGCTAGTGTATAAGAAAGCAACTGATTTCTGTGGATTGATTTTGTATCCTGCCACATTACTGAATTGCTGTATGAGTTCTAGTAGTTTGGGGGTGGAGTCTTTTGGGTTTTCCATATAATGTATCATGTCATCTGCGGAGAGAGTGAGTTTGACTTCTTTGCCAATTTGAATACATTTTGTTTCTTTTTGTTGTCTGATTGCTGTTGCTAGGACTTCTAGTATTATGTTGAACAACAGTGACAAGAGTGGGCATCCTTGTCATGTTCCTGATCTCAGTGGGAAGGCTGTCAGTTTTTCCCCACTGGGAATGATATTGGCTGTGGGTTTTTCATAGATAGTTTTTATGAAGTTGAAGAATGTTCCCTCTATCCCTGTACTTTGAAGAGTTTTAATCAGGAATGGATGCTGTATTTTGTCAAATGCTTTTTCTGCCTCAATTGAGAGGACCATGTGGTTCTTCTCTCTTCTCTTATTGATTTGTTCTATCACATTGATTCATTCGCAAATGTTGAACCACTCTTGCATCCCAGGGATAAATCCCACCTGGTCATGGTGGATAATCTTTTTAATGTACTGTTGGATCTTATTAGCTAGGATCCTGTTGAGAATCTTGGCATCCATATTCATCAGGGATATCGATCTGAAATTCTCCTTCTTGATGGGGTCTTTGCCTGTTTGGGGGATCAAGGTAATGCTGGCTTCATAGAAAGACTCTGGAAGTTTTCCCTCTGTTTCTAGTTTTTGAAACAGCTTCAGGAGAATCGGTATTATTTCTTCTTTGAATGTTTGGTAGATTTCCCCAGGGAATCTCTCAGGTCCTGGACTCTTTTTTTTTATGGGACGTTTTGATCACTGCTTTAATCTCATTGCTAGATATTGTTCTTTTCAGTCTGCCAATTTCTTCCTGTTTCAGTCTTGGAAGTTTATAGGTTTCTAGGAATGTATCCATTTCTTCTAGGTTGCTTAACTTATTGGCATATAGCTCTTCATAATACTTTCTGATGATTGTTTCTATTTCCTTAATGCTAGTCATGATCTCTCCCCTTTCATTCATAATTTTATTAATTTGAGTCCTATCTCTTTTCTTTTGGATTAGTTTGGCCAGTGGTTTATTGATCTTATTAATTCTTTCAACGAACCAGCTTTTAGTTTTGTTGATGTGTTCTACTGTATCTCTAGTTTCTAACTCATTGATCTCTGCTCTAAACTTAATTATTTCCCATCTTGTTTGTGGGTTTGGCTTAATTTGTTGTTGATTTTCTTGTTCCTTAAGGTGTAAAGATAGTTGGTGTATTCAGGATCTTTCAATTTTTTGAGTGAGGCTTGGATGGCTATATATTTCCCCCTTAGGACTGCCTTTGAAATATCCCATAGGTTTTGGACAGATATGTCTTCATTCTCATTGGTTTCCATAAATTGTTTAAGTTCTTCTTTGATTTCCTGGTTGATACAAACATTCTTGAGCAGGATGGTCTTTAGCTTCCAAAAGTTTGATTTCCTTCCATACTTTTTCTTGTGGTTGAGTTCCAGTTGCAAAGCATCGTGGTCTGAGAATATGCAAGGGATAATCTCAATCTTTTGGTATTGGTTGAGCCCTGATTTGTGCCCGAGTATGTGGTCTATTCTAAAGAAAGTTCCATGTGCACTCGAGAAGAATGAGTATTCTGTTGTTTTAGAGGTGGAATGTTCTGTATATATCTATTAGGTCCATCTGATCCAATGTGTCATTCAAAGCTCTTGGTTTTTTGTTGACTTTCTGTTTAGATGATCTGTCTATTGCCGAGAGTGGTGTGTTAAGATCTCCTACAATTAAGGTATTCATATCAATATGACTCTTTATAAGTTGGCTTATGTAGTTGGCTGCTCCCATGTTGGGGTCATAAATATTTACAATTATTAGATCTTCTTGTTGGAAGGCCCTTTAAGAATGATGTAGTGTCCTTCTGTGTCTCTGAGTACAGTCTTTAGCTTAAAATCTAATTTATCTGAATTGAGAATTGTTACCCCAACTTTCTTTTGAGGCCCATTGGCATGAAACATGGTTATCCATTCCTTCACTTTCAGTCTGGATGTATCTTTAGGTTCAAAATGTGTTTCTTGTAGACAGCATATGGATGGGTCCTGCCATTTTATCAAGTCTGCAACCCTGTGCCTTTTTATGGGAGCATTTAGGCCATTCAGGTTGAGAGTGATTATTGAAAGGTAAGTTTTTATTGACATCATGGTGCCTGTGAAATCCTTGTTTCTATGCATTGTCTCTGTAACTTCCTGTTCTATGTCACTCTTGGGTTCTTTGTTCTTTTATAGAACCCCCCTTAATATTTCTTTTAGTGCAGTCTTTCTGGTCACATAATCTTCTAGACCTTGCTGATCTTGGAAGCTCTTTATCTCTCCATCCATTCTGAATGTCAGCCTTGCTGGATAAAGTATTCTTGGCTACATGTTCTTCTCATTTAGTGCCCTGAATATGTCTTGACAGCCTTTTCTGGCTTGCCAGGTTTCTGTGGACAGGCCCGATGTTATTCTGATTGTCCTTCCTCTGTATGCAAGGAATCTCTTCTCTCTACCTGCTCTTAAAACCTCCTGTCTGAATTTATGATTCGTGAGTCTCACAATTAAGTGTCTGGGGGTCTTTCTAGACTCATTGATCTTCGGGGGTGTCCTCTCTGCCTCTAGGACAGGAACACTTGTTCCATTCCCTAGATTAGGGAAACTTTCATCCAGCATTTGATCAACCACCTCTTCTAGTCTTCTTTCTCCACCCTCCCCCCCCAGGGATCCCAATAATTCTGACATTGGAATGTTTCATGGTGTCATTTATTTCCCTAATTCTATTTTCATGGGTTCTAAGTTGCTTGTTCCATGCCTCCTCCTGATCCTGCTTCTCTATCAGCCTGTTTTCTAGATCACTAATTTGATTTCTGCCTCAGTTATCCTAGTTGTTAGAGTATTTAGATTAGATTGGATCTCCTCAATAGTATTTTCGACTTCTGCCAGATCTGCTTTCACTTCTGCCCTTAGAGATTCTATGTTGCCACTAATGGTCTTCTCCAACCTAGCCACTGCCTGGATTCCATTTCTGACATATTGTTTATGTCTATATCCAATAGTTCTGTGGCAGAGGTCACAGACTCTGAATTTTTCCTCTGCTGGGTGTTCCTCCTCTTAGTCATTTTGGTGAGAGATGGTTGAGAGGATGAATAGCTGAATATATTAATCATGATCAAGTCAAGGTGCCCCTTGGAAAGTTTTGGAGCAATCGGAGATCACCACCAAAAAGGAAGAGAAAAGAAAAAAAGAAAGAGAAAAATAGAGGAAAAAAAAAGAAAAAAAAACCCCAGCTAAAATGAGTCCCAATAGTAAGATTTATAAGGTACATAAACCAAAAATGAACAAAAAAAAGACTGACAAACATAAGAGAGAAGAAACAAAAAAGAAGAAATATCCAGCCAAAATGAACCCCAAGAATAAGATTTATATGGTACAAAAACAAAAGCAAATGCACAGAAACACTGACAGAAAAATAAGATGGGAAGGTGGCTATAAACCCTTGATGTGGGTGAAGAAGATTATTTCAGTACTTCCCAGGTGTATCTTGCTATCTTTGTTAAAGGACTCAACTTTCTAGAGATGCAGAGAAATTAAAACTAGCTTATATATAGGGGTAGTATTGAATAGGGAAAAAGGATTACCTTGAAGCCTATATCTATATATATATTAAAAAAGAAAACAAGAAAAAGAAAAAAGAAACCCAGGTATATGTATGAAAAAAGTTCAAGTTAAAAAGTTACTATGAAATATGTTGTATTAAATATCTATTTGTAATGGTAAGTAAGTTAAAAAATAATAGAAGAATCATGAGAATGAATTAAAAAAAAGTTGTATCTATGAAATATACAGGTTTTGGGGCTATAGGGGGAGCTTAATATGCTGTTTCCCCTTGATGTTGGGGTTTTACAGTTTTATGGGAATTCTGTGGTTATTGTCCTCTTGTTCTTTTGGCTTGTCTTCTGGGGGAGGGGACTGCTGTGTTGTTTTTTCAGTCAGTCTTGCTTGTGCTGAGTCTCCCTGCCCCCTATGAAGGGGCTGGGCTCTGAGGAAACAGGGTTTTCAGGTTTTTGTCCTCTGGAGTTTTTTGTTCTTGGGCGGCTTTTTGAGGCTTTTCAGAGGGCTAGTGGAGAAAAAGAAACTGTCCCCAGTCCTTTGCCTCAGAGAGAAGCCTCAGTGTGCTCCCCCTTGGATAGTCCAGAACACACAGACTACCCCTCTGAAAACTCCACAGAACCCCTCAACCTCCCACAGGCGGTGCGCACTCCCAGCCACCATCTCAGTGGTTTCCTGAGGCCCCTGCTTGTCTCTGGACCCCTGTGCCACCAATAGTGCAAGCTATATTGGTTCCCAGGAGCTCGGATCCTGGTGGCTGTCCCACTGCTGTCTGGGATCCACGCCCATGACCTGGCAGCTGTGCAAGTTGCGGATGGCTGAGGATTCAGAGACTGCTGGCTGGCACCCACAACAAGTTCTCTCAAGCGCGGGGCGGGGGTGCGCTCAGCCCAGGCGGCTGAGAGCCCCAGGGCCAGGGACCCTGGACTGTGGCTCCTGCCAGTCTCTTTCAGGCACGTGAGTTCACCAGCTGTAACCGTCCTGGGACTGTGGGCTTAGGACCATACCCTTGGCCTCCGGATTCCATGAGTTGCTCCTTAAAACCTTTTGTTCTTTTTGAGCACTTTTAACCAGACTCCAAGTTAATGGTGGTCCCCAAGCACAGGGCACTTTCCTATTGGAGTATTACTTACCAGTGTGTCACTTCTGATGGCTCCCTCCCCCTTCTGTTTATCCTAAGTTATCTGTCCAAGCGCTCCCACCTCGCTTTACCTCACTGGTGATGATCTTCTGCCCCTGTAGAGATCCAGAAGTGTATAATCTTACCTCTCAGGCTGATTTCATGGCTGCTCAAAGTGTTCTGGTAGCTATTTAGCTCACTTCAGGGGACCCGTTGAAACAGGGACTCCCAATTCTCCACCATCCTGTGAACAATGAACACCACAGGAAACAAAGAAGATGGGAAAAATTAGAATGAACAGGAAAAAAAAGCAACTAAATAATTAGAGAAAAAATAATACAGAAGCAAGAAAAGCAAAGGAGGCTAAAAAAAAACATAATTTGATCCCCTCAGCCCAAAAATAAATAAAAAAATAATGAAACAAAAATTTTGAAAGGTATAGTTTAATAAAACAAATTCTTCAAGAAATAAAGACACAAGTCCACAGATTTAAAGGAAATACTCTGACATATGTAGCAAAGTTTCTGAACATCAAAAATAAAGACATATTTGGGGGCCCCTGGGTGGCTCAGCTGGTTAAATGACTGACTCTTGATTTCGGCTCAGGTCAGGATCTCAGGGTTGTGAGATTGAGCTCCACATCAGGCTCTGCTCTCAGTGCAGAGTCTGCATGGGATTCTCCCTCTCCATCTGCCCCACCCTGCTCTCTCTCTTTCAAATAAATAAATAAGATCTTCTAAAAAAAAAGACATTTTTGGCAGCCAAAGACATTAAAATACTCAAATGAGAAAAATATTCTCTATATCCCCATTGATTAGAATATTAAGACAGATGAGCAAAATACTTAAAGAAAAAAGACAAGATTTCCCAAATTTTATGCCCACGTAAACTGTCATTCAAATATGAAAGAAAGAGACAAACCATTTGATAATATTTAAAAAGAAAGATAGAAACTATTGTTCTTACACATCCATCTTGAAAGAGCATAGGACAAACTCAACTAAGAAATGAATGAAAATATACAGGGGCTCCCAATGAGCCCTGAATCTAGTTAATTATATACATTAGACTAAAACAAATGTAGGGATTAGGGAATATCATGTAAATGTAAAGGTCCCAAATCAATATTTTGAAGAGATCAGGGATGGCCTTATAGGGGGTGATGTAAATATGCTGATTTAACATTTTTTTATTTTTTTATGTAGCTTCCATGCCCAGCATTAAACCCATGCTCAGGGCTTGAAATCACAGCCCTTAGATCAAAGCCTGAGCTGAGATTGACTTGAACCCTCAACTGACTGAGACCCTATTTTTTTTTAATTTTATTTTTATTATTTGCCCAAGGGGTACAGGTCTGTGAATCATCAGGCTTACATCTTTCACAGCATTCACCAAAGCACAAACCCCCCCCAATGTCCATAACCCATCCACCCTATCCCTACCCTCCCACCCCCCAGTAACCCTCAGTTTGTTTTATGAGATTAGAAGTCTCTTATGGTTTGTCTCCTTCCCCATCCCATCTTGTTTCATTATTTTTCCCTCCCTACCCCCCACAACCCCCCACCCTGCCCCTCAAGTTCCTCATATCAGAGAGATCATATGATAATTGTCTTTCTCTGATTGACTTATTTCGCTCAGCATAATACCCTCCAGTTCCATCCATGTCGTTGTGAATGGCAAGATTTCGTTTCTTTTGATAGCTGCATAATATTCCATTGTATATATATACCACATCTTCTTTATCCATTCATCTGTTGATGGACATCTAGGTTGAGACCCTATTTTTAATAATTGAGGTACAAAATATATTATTTGAAGACCATAAACTAGATAATCGTAGTAAAGAAATATTTAGCAGTATAAAACAACTCTGTACAGTATAAAAAATTAAATGAAATGAGTAATGGGAAAAATAAATTACATGTATTAAATACTTAGAAGAAGTGGAAATGGTTGCCATAAATCTATGGCAGCCATATATTTATGACAGCACCTTCCCTTCACCAGACACACAGACACACACACAGACACACACATATACACCTAAAATATCAACATCAGATCTTAATAGATACAGGTTTAGAGTGAAATGCTATTAAAATCTTTAGGGAACTGATGGTTCTGGTTCTCAAACAACTTCAGAACATTAAATAATGTACTTTCTAAGAAAAAGTACTTCCTAAATTTTTCATAAAATGAAGATAACAATGAACTGAAAATCCACAAGAAACAATAAATTAAAAAATAATGTACAAAGGATAAGTAGGCTTTATTTCAAGGATATCAAGGTATTTTCATTTTAAAAAGATAATCCATTAAAAAAACTATTATAATATTTACTGTATTTTTATTAAATAACAAAAATGTAGATTTTCATATTGAAAGTTTAAAAAATTTAACGTTTATTTTAATTAAAAACTTTGAAATGATGTAAATATTTGGAAACATTTTAAACCTAATAATACACATCATTAAGTATTGTACATAATGAAGAAACACCAGAAACAGTCTCATTAAAGTCAGAAACAAGATAAGGATATCTGCATTCAATTTTATTTAATCTTATATATTCTTTGCAAATTAATTAATAATGCACCTAAAAAATCCCAGGAAAAACTGAAAAACTTTTACAAATAACAATAAAATAACAATCATATAATATACTATAAGCAAATACTTTATTGACAATACCTACAAAGGTAATTCAATACTTTGGAATAAACTTACTTGGGGATAAATACTTAGGCAAAACCAAAATATGTACAGATAACATGTGTGCCAAATCTATAGGAAGAAAATTCTGCATGTGCCCAAGAAGCAAAAGTGAAGACTCAATGAAAGAAAGAGGCATACCATGTTCTTGGAGATAAAGTCAACTCATAAAACTGTTATTTTCCTTCATTAATCTCTGAATTTAGCATGTACTCTGATTCCTGTTTTTTGCACTTCTAGCTTCCAGCCTCTTGTCTCCCCTATGTGGTAGCACTGATATTTGCAGGTTAACTGTGGATGGGGCCTCAGCTCTGCTGAGACACTAGCAAGGAGCCCAGGCATGAGCGCAAGCTGTTAGAAAACCTCAGAAAGAGCTTGGTGTTTAAGGTTCAGATGACCTGAAGGGGAAGAAGTTCCATTTTGATTGGTGTGACTGTGCTAAGTTGACATGAGCTTCAAAGGACCACAAGGGAGGACAATGGGGATGCTGATCCAGTTTTTTTCAGGTTCTAATCACAAGGAACATAAATGCTAAGCACCTAAGTGCACCTAAGTGATAGTTTATAAAAGACTGAGGCAACATTAAGGACAGATATTTTTTTTTTCATGTGTGTTCCACTGTACCTGTGGTTCTCAGGGGGATCACCAAAGCATATCTTGTAAGCACAGACCCCATATTCTGCCTCCTATTTTTTAATATTATGTTCCTGCCACCACGCATGGGGGTTTCCCTCACATCATCTCAGTCTCCAACCCCCTGACATCAGCTAGGTATCCTACAATTCAATTCAATTCTGAAACTAACTACCTGGAATGGATACAACCTCACAGGTGAAGGGTTCAGTTCCATAGGACTGCTCCCACTTCAGACACTAATCTCAATTCTTGGGCGTCTTTTTTCTTTATTAAATGGTGGTTAATACAACCCCATTCCTTTTTGCTAATTTTCTAGAATGGCTGACAGAACTCAGGAAAAAATGGTTTACTTACCATAACTAGTTCATTATAAAGGATACAACTCAGGAACAGATAAATTGAAATGATGCATAGAACATGGTATAGGGGAAGGAGGATGGAGTTTGGCCTCTCTGGGCTCACCAACCCCCCAGACCCTTGATGTGTTAACCAACCAGGAAACTAACCCTGAAACTGAACCCTGTTATTAAGGGGTTTATGAAGGTTCTATTATGCAGGCATAATTGATTAAGTGAACTCAATCTCCAGTCCCTCTCCCCTTCCTAGAGAAGGTAGGAAGGAGATAGCTGAATGTTCCAACCTTCTCATCACATTGTTGGTTCTTCTGGCAACCAGCAGCCATCTTGAAGCTATGTAGAGGCCACCAGCCACCCATTATTTTATTAGCATACAAAAGGCATTCATTACAGTAGAGAATTCAAGTGTTTTAGAAGTTATGTTACAGGAATCAGGGACAAAGACCAAATATTTCTATATTTTTTAATTGTAGTACACTCTTGGTGTGCTGATATTTCTCAGTTATTTAATCCAGGTTACTGTTATTTGAAGTAATGTTCATTCCAGGGTGTTTTAGTGCCCTTCCTTATCTTTTATTGGAGTCTTTGGTTTAAAATCTGGTTTGTTTGATATAAGTATGGCTACTCCAGCTTTCTTTTGATGTCCATTAACCTGATAAATGATTGTCTACCCCCTCACTTTCAATTTGGAGGTGTCTTTGGGTCTAAAATGCACTATATCAATTGGTCTTGTTTTTCAACCCATTCTGATAACCTATGCCTTTTGATTGGAGTATTTAGTCCATTTACATTTGAGTAATTATTGATATGAATTTAGTGCCATTGTATCACCTGTAAAGTTGCTGTTTCTGTAGATTGTCTCTGTTCCTTTCCAGTCTTTGTTGCTTTTGGTTTCTCTTTCCCACTTAAATATCCCCTTTAACAGTTCTTGCAGAACTGGTTGAGTGTTCACAAACTCCTTTAGTTTTTGCTTATCTTGGAAACTCTTTATTTCTCTTTCTATTCTGAATGACAGCCTTACTGGAGATGGTATTCCTGGCTGCATATTTTTCCCATTCACCACGCTGACTATATCATATCACTGCTTTCTGGCCTCCCAAGTTTCTATGGACAGGTCTCTGCTCTGTGTCTACATTTGTAGGTTAAAGACCTTTTGTCCCTAGCTGCTTTCAGAATTCTCTCTTTACTTTTGTATTTTTCAAGTTTCACTATGATATGTATTGGTGTTGATCTGTTTTTGTTGATTTTGAGGGGAGTTCTCTGTGCCTTTTGGACTCAAATGCCCCAGATTAGGGATGTTCTCAGCTATAATTTGTTCAAATGAACCTTCTACCCCTTTTTCTCCCACTTCTTTCTGGGACTCCTATGATACAGATATTATTGCACTTTATGGAATTGGTGAGTTCCTTAAGTCTATATTCATGATCTAATAGTTTTCTTTCCCTCTCCGGCTTCATTATTTACCATAATTTTCTTTTATTTCCTTTTTTTTTTAAGAAAGGGAAGGAGAGGGGCAGAGGGAAAGGATGAGAGAATCCCAAGCGGGCTCCAAACCCAGCAAGGAGCCCAACATTGGGCTTCATGATCCTGAGGTCATGATCCAAGCTGAAATTGAGTCAGACACTTAACTGACTGGGCCATCCAGGCACCCCCATAATTTTATCTTCTATATCATCTATTTGTTCCTCTGTTTCTTCCATCCTCATTGTAATTACATCCAGTCAGTGCTGCATCTTAGTTACAGAATTTTTTACTTTGGCCTGAGTAGTTTTTAGGTCTTTTATCTCTACACCTGGAGTTTCTTTGGTGTTTTTTATGCTTCTTTCAAGCCCTGCTAATATTCGTATGACCATTATTCTAAATTCTTGTTCAGATATATTGCTTATATCTGTTTTGAGCAAATCACTGGCTGTGATTTCTTCTTGATCTTTCTTTTGGGGAGAATTCCTACATCTTGTCATTATGTCTAGGTTTCTGTCTTTTGCATATTATGAAAGCTTGTTATGTTCCCTGCTCCTGAGAGTATTACATTAAGAAGGAGCCATAGACGGTCTAGGGCCTGGCACTTCAGGAGGTGATTCTGGTGTATGCTGTGTGGACTCTGCTATTGTGTTTTGGCAGCTCTATACCACAGGTCAGTCCTCTGTAGTGTTCCTCCTTGCTTTGGGAGTGTTTGGACCTTTAACTAGGTGTGCTTTGATTTGTTTATTAAGATAAGCCTGATTTTTCTTTTTTAAAGGGGGGTGTGCCTGCATGGCTCAGTTGGTTAGACATTTGCCTTCGGCCTAGGTCATGGACCCAGAGTCTTGATCAAACCCCATGTCCAGCTTCCCTGCTCAGCAGGGAGTCTTCCTCTTCCTCTGCCATTCTCCCTGTTTGTGTTCTCTCTCTCTTTCTTAAATAAATAAATAAAATCTTATAAAAAATAAAAAAGAAGCCTGATCCCCCCAAAAAAAGAGAAAAGGAAAAGGAACAAAAAGCAAACAAATAAACAAAAAACTATAAGCCTGGTTACAAAAGGAAAAAAAAAAAAAGCCTGGTCCTATTTCCACCAGAACTGAAGCTGACCCTTTGGAGCACTCTGTGATCAGTAGACTTGGTACCTGCAGGGGGCCTGTGTTGGTCCTCTGGAGGAGAGGCCCACTATGCTGGCTCACAGTCAGATCTGCCCTAGTAAAGATGCCCCTGCAGGGCACAAAGGGTAGTGATTTGGTGTAAGTGGCTCCAGCTTGCACTGGGGCTGGGTTGCTCACTGAAGTCCAACCTAGCTTGTGGGCAGGGGAGGAAGATGGCACCTGCCCTCTTGTCCCCAGGGTAGGAGAACTTGTGCCCACCCACGACCCTCACAGAAAAGCAAACAATCTCCCCTTTCATGTCCCAGGCTTGCATCAGGTCCTTGCCCCCAACCTGTCCCTGCCCAGGCTATGTGCATGCCCAGCACCACTGGGTGCTCCTGTGCTTTATCTCTGGCCTGGGGCTAGGATTCAAGACTCCAAATCTTAAAGAACCCTGCAATCCACAGACCTGCTCCCCTTCCCTAGAGGAGAGCCTTGCAGCACTCCACCTGGCACTTCTCTGTCCCAGAAAAGCAATTGTTGGGTCATGCAGATGTCTGGAGTCTGGTAAAGCACAGAAAAAAGCTGCAGCCAGGTAATCTGCCCTCTGCATACGCCTCTGAGACTTGTTATTGAGCGGCCACTCAATGGTGCATGGTGGGTCTTTTGTCCTTGGAGAGGCAATATACACTCATCCAAAAGTACCCCAGGAAGGGGAACATTCTCCTCCAGTGCCACCCAGAGGATCCCCACACAATGGTGCCTTGTAATGAACCCTATGAGCCTACCCCCACTCTCTTTTCCTGTCTCTTCTTTTCTCCCTGACGTCTCTCTGTGAAAAGGGCTCCCTTTCGTCTGCAGCACCATGGCTTTTCTCTCCTCCAATTCATGGCTCAGAACCTCCCATCTGCCACGTCCTGTCCCTTTAATTGCTCAGATTATTTTCTTAATCATTAAATCTATTTCCTAGTTGTTCAAAATGATTTGATGTTCATCCACCTATGTTTAAGGGGCAAGACAATTCTAGGGTTCCCCTACTACTCCTTCATCTTAACTCCAACTCCTCCCCATTTGTTTCAGGACATATTAGAAGACAAACACCAGGATAAAGTACACTAATTAGAATTTTTGCCTCATATTGGTAGGTTGAAACTTTTTTCTTAGCTTTATTGAGATATTATTGATAGTTTAAGTTTAAGGTATACAATGTGATGTGTTGATATACATATATATGGTGAATTATTTACCACAATAAGGTTACTTAACACATCTTTCACCTAATATAATTACTATTTTCCTCATATAATTACTATTTTATGTGCTTTTACTACTCTCACAGCAACATTCAAGTATACAATACGGTATTGTTATTTATAGTCACCACACTGTACACTAGACCCCTAGAATATATTTATCTTATTAACTGAAATTTTATACTCTTTGACCAACATCTCCCCACTTTCCCCACCCTTTGGCCCTGGCAATGACCTTTCTACTCTATGAGTTCAATGTTTTTAGATTCCTCATATAAGTGAGCTCATATAATATTTGCTTCTCTGACTTTTTCGCTTAGCATAATGCCCTCAAAGTCCATCCATGTTGTTACAATGGACAGGATTTCCTTCTCTCTCTTTTTTTTTTACAGCTGAATAATGTTCAATTAATATATATATATATATATATGTGTGTGTGTGTGTGTGTGTGCATGTGTGTATATATGTATATATACGTACATATATATATATATATGATTTTAATTTCCCTGATGATTAGTGACACTGAGTATCTTTGGCTATTTTATGTTTTCTTTGAAAAAATGTCTGTTCAGGTGCTCTGCCCACCTTTTTATTGCTCTTTTAAATGCTATTGAGTTCTGTGAGTTTTTCATATTTTTTGGATATTAACCCTTTATCAAATATATGGTTTGCAAATGTTTTTCATATTCTTTTTTTTAAAAGATTTTTTTTTATTTATTCATTTGACACAGAGAGAGAGATTACAAGTAGGCAGAGAGGCAGGCAGAGAGAGAGGAGAGAGGAGGAAGCAGGCTCCCCACTGAGCAGAGAGCCCGATGTGGGCCTCGATCCCAGGACCCTGGGATCATGACCTGAGCCAAAGGCAGTGGCTTTAACCCATTGAGCCACCCAGGTGCCCTGTTTTTCATATTCTATAGGCTGCCTTTTCTTGTTAGTTGTTTTTGTTGTTGTACAAAAAAAGGAAAAGAAGGAAAAAAAATTATAGTCCCACTTGTCGATTTTTACTTTCATTGCTTATGATTCTCTTGTCCTACCTAAAAAATCATTGCCAAGATCAATGTTAAGGAAATTTTTTCTTATGTTTTTCTCTAGAAGTTTGACAGTTTCATGGCTTATGCTTGCATCCTAACTCATTTTGAGTTCATCTTTGTAAGTGATATAGCATAGGGGCCAAATTTCATTTTCATTTTTTTTTGCATTTGAATATCCAATTTTCCCAACATCATTTATTGAAGAGACTATCTTTTCCCCATTGAGTATTATTGGCTTCCTTGTGAAATATTAGTTGGCCATATATGTGGGGTTTATTTCTTGTCTCTCTATTCTGCTCCATTTGTTTATGTGTCTGTTTTTATGCCAGTGACACACTGTTTTGATTATTCATTATAGCTTTATAATATAGCTTGAAATCACAAAATGCAATGCCTCCCACTTTGTTCTTTCTCATGATTGCTTTGACTTTTGGGAGGTCTTTTGTGTTTTGATATGAATTTTAGGGCTGTTTTGGTTTAATTCTGAATAAAATTTCATCAAATTTTGATAGAGATTGCACTTTGGAGTAGTATGGACATTTAACAATACTAATCCTTCAATCCATGAACATGAGATATCTTTCCATTTATTTGTGTCTTCTTCAATATTATTTTCATCAATATTCTATAGTTTTTAGTGTATAGATCTTTAACTTCTTTGGTTAAATTTATTCCTAAGTATTTTCTTATTTTTGATGAGCTCGAAAATGGGATTTTTCCCCCATTTTATTTACCATTAGTGTATTAGTGTACAGAAATGCAACTGATTTTCGTGTGTTGATTTTGTATCCTGAAACTTTACTGAATTCATTCATTAGGTCAAACATTTTTTTTTTGGTGGCATCGTTAGGGTTTTTATATGTAAAGTCATGTCATCAGCAAGCAGAAAATTTTACTTCTACTTTTCTAATTTGAATCCTGGGGTCTCACACTCTGCTATCTTGGTGACATCATTTGTGCTGTATCATAACTCTGATATTGTTTTACATAGCAGGTTAGGGCTGGAAAGTCCATAATTTGTCAATATATGTATATTCTCCAGGTTACTTTGAGCAAGCGTGTTTGGGGGGAACAACTGCACCATCCCCTCGGTGACTCTGTCATAAATATCTCATAGTCTCTGGTTTCAAAAAGCTGCTATCTAGTGAAAGAAAAATATGAATCATGTTCAATAATAGCAAGTGCTAACAGTGGGAAATTCACAAGAATTTTGTTGAACAAAGTGACATAAAACATAGCTAATTAAATAGCATAGAGAGCTGTAGTTTTATCTCGAGGCTTCCTTTCTTTCCTCCAGCCATTAAGTCACCTATTTACAGTACTTACTTACAAAGACAAAGTCAACAAAATTGAAATTAAATAATCCCCCATCCAGTAAGTATCATCTTAAATATATGACATCTTTAAGGTACTTTAGCAATAAGGTAATGGTTTTTGTTCATTATTTAGGTTTCCTCAGTGTCTGAGTAGCATTGTATAAACTGGATTCAGGGACCCTATTCATTTTATCCTCTTCCCAAAATACACTATTACACGGAAACTGAGATTTCAGGGTGTCATTGTAAATCCTCTGGCATGGCCAAGAGCATTGTGACAGCATAAACCATAGAGTCAAATGCTTTGTATCCATGGAAACTTATGAAGTATTCAGGACAGGCAAAATTACAATATTTACAGATTTAATACTCTAATTTTTTCTAAAATCTAATTAATTTTGGCAGAACAAGCAAATATGCTTTAAACGACTATCTCTTGAAGCTATTCAACTCCCCTATGAAAACAGAGTGAAGTCTGAAATTTACACATTGATGGGTCAGCTGTTACCAAAAATAATAAGCCTCCCTTATGCTCATGTGATTTGACTTGTCAGCCCCATAATTGTGTTCATTCGTGACTCCTGTCTGACCAAACTGGTAAAATCTTTTTTAAAAAGATAAAATAATTTAAGATTGTGTTACTTCATTATTATCTACAGATCATTCTGTTTTTTAATAGTCTGTTATAATTTAGGGGCACCTGGCTGGCTCACTCAGAAGAGCATGTGACTCTTGGCATCGGGGTTATGAGTTCAAGCCCCATATTGGGTGTGGAGATTACTTAAAAAAAATTGACATAGTTTAACCTGTTGACCTGAATGCTCTTGTCATATGAGAAGACAGATAACATTAAATGAATTAAAATAAAAATTGTTAATGCTTATAAATTGTGATTCATAACTTAAAATTTAGAAGAATCTAAAGAGTTTTTTTCAAGGATATTATCATATTTAGAAATCAACACTTATGAACAGTACTCAAAAAAGTATCAAATTAGTGTCATGTTCATATTATGATTACTTTCTTATAAAAGAAAAACTATCTAAGAAACAGAAAAAAAGAATTTTAAAGTCTGTCACACAAAGAATTTCAACTAAGTGAAATCAGATTGTTGACCTAGCTTCCCCTTTTATGAGTGCTGTATGCATTGAAAACATAGTTTTTTTTCCTGCAGATTATTGACTATTCTTGGTCATATTATCCTAATAGATTTTTGTGATAATGGTTATTTAATGGGTAACAACTGTTTTAAGTATTTGGACATCCTTTTATGTCCAGGAGAAATTGTTCACAGTGAGATTAAATGGATTCATTATCCTTGACAGAAACACAATGCTCAGACGTACTGGGTTCCCCCAGGGTGCCCATCCATGGTGTTTCAGTCGTTGCTCGCATCCGTGATGTTTCAGTCATTGCTGGCAGGCAGTCAGACCTGGTCATTGCTCACAAATGTTCATGCTCAGCAGCTGGCAGATGCTCCCATATGCCTCATAAGAAAGAGATTTTCTTAACAGTCTACCTCTTTTCTTCCAGCTATCTGTGCATATCAGAGCCCTTAGTACTAGATGTATTCTCTCCATTTGTGGACACCTCATTCTCTGTGCCTAGGATGTTAACAGAAACCAGAGTCTCTGGAATAATGCAGTGAGCTAAGAGGCATAAAGACAAGTCAGGGAATGCTGGAATGCAGTGTTGTCTTAGGAAAAAATCTAGTTTTGGGTGTGAATGTCCTTGCTGACTGTGTTTCCCTTACCACCCATTCTCAGGGACCTTAGTCTGTTCTGGGAGTGGTACTGGAGGTACCAGAATTATGATAACTATATAAAAAAAACCCCACAAAACTATAGGTCACAGACTAGACTAACTTTATCTATTTTTATTTCATTTGGTTCCATTAAAAATATTATTCAGCAATTACCAAGTACAAGTTGCCTGTTGGGAACAGTCTCAATTTCAATTTCATTGTAACATTGTCCCCATAAAACATAAAGATGTATTAGAATTTCTGCTAACTGATATCCCAAGTTGCCTCTCAATCGCCAAAGTGGTACAGATACCTTTTGTCAAGCCAGGAGCTTCAATATTTCAATTAGAAACTAAGGTCATTGTTAATCAGAGGGGAGCAACATTAAATCACAAAGACCAGGAAGACTAGGGCTGCCCTCCCTAGGCTTTGATTTCTCAAAGACTGTTTGAATTTTGTGTGCTTACATTCAGTGGTTAGTGATCTATAGAAAACTATCTGCTTATTTGAGAATTCTAAATAAAAAAGAATGCATATGTGATCAGTAGTTCTCAGGAAAGGCAAGAAAAATTCACATGAAACAACAGTGTACATTAAATCTTAAGGCACAGACTGTGATTTTTTTTTAAAGATACAGACTACAAGTAATGTTTTGCTCAGAGGGGTAAAAGATATCATGAGGTTGAAAAAAACATTAAACAGTTAGGATTTTACCCAAATATCATAGTCCATTGTGCCTAAGAAGAGACAAAGGACCCTTGGAAGTACTGTGGACAGAATCAGCTTCTGTAACTGATGAAGATTTTTGCTGAGCAGAGCCCCTGAAAAAGAGAGGCAGCATTCAAAAGCAGGTGGTCTCCAGCTAGAGGGACTTCTTTTGGAGTTTTGGACTTGGGCTTCTGACATGGCTGCTAGGTTCTCTCCTTTTAGAAAGCAGTTACGGGTTTGCTACTGAATGTCTGTGGAAATAAAATGGTAACCTGTAGTGGTCTGCTGATTCCCTGGCTTGATATGTCCATTTATAGACTCCTGAACTCTTGCGGATGAAGAACATCCCCTTTCCAGGCTGGGAACTGTGGGCATAGATTGTGATCACCTATCAGACTTTCTGGATCATTCCTGCAGATGCCTACAGGAAGGGATTATGCTAGAATTCGGCCCCTGATGGAGTATGCAACGCTGTTTATCACCACATCCCTGCCTATATCTGTCCCTGTACTGGACAAAGAAACACATCCCCCACCACACTACTGACAGGGCACAAAGTAAAAGACTCAAGAGTTTTTAACGCAGAAGCTGCCGCTGCATGCCAGACCCTGACAATGATGCTCTTTACCTCTCCCTGGGGGAGGCTGCCCAGAGAATGTTCCTGGGTGCACTGCACACTTCTCAGGGCTCTCTCTTAACTCTGGCTGTGAACTGAAGGACTCAACATACTGACCTGATACAGACATGAATCTGTGATGATGTTGAACTTACCTGAACCCTGTGCTTTTGGAAACAGCGATGATCAAGAATTCTTTACCTTCCTCTTTTGGGCAAACAACCTACAGCAAAGGACCATGCCTCCCCATATGACCCAGGTAAGTCTGTGGATGTCCCCTTGTTTTTCTTTGACAAGATCAGATGTAGCTTCTCCAAATGCCTATTCTTTGTCTCATAAATGATGAGCCAAACTCTTTGGCCCCCATCCCCAGCTGGGATGGACAAAATGCCCACAAATGTGACATGTTCAAGTAACTAGGTTTCCTTCTTTTCCCCATGGCCTGAACGTTGGCCTACTCTTGAGCCCCAAGCACAGAACAACAAAGCCCTCCTTGATGGCTGATCAATGTTCATCAAGCTACCCACTCATCCCAGCCAACACTCCCTGTTCCCCCCAGCCTTGCTTACCCTTCCTTAGAAAAGAAAACCTCACCTGTCTGTTCTTTGAGATGCTTGCAGATCCTACTGTTAGAGTGTCTTCCCTTTTGCAGTAGTCTCCTTCCCTTCTTTACTGAATCATCTCCCTTACCTAAGTCTGAATTTGCTTTCATTTCACATCTGTGTGAAGTACTGAGCTTTGTGATCAGATGTGGTTTCATAACAGTGTGGCTTTGTGACAGAAGCTATTCAGTTATGAGCTGATGTTTCGACTACGTACCTCAACTTCTCCCTGAACACACATCTTAGTAAGGCACTTGGGATCATCCAATATGGCAGCTATCCCCAGAAAGGAACTCTCTCCTCCAGGTTGCTTACTGGAGGATAATGGTCAGTATGAAAGTGGGAGGGTGATACAGACTAATTGTGAAAATTTGAAAAATTCAGGATTCTCCCTGACTATTCCTGATCATAATATATAATTCTTTCTCCTAACAGTGACTCCAGGCTAGACAATTTGTCATGACATTAGGGTGGCAGCCTGTCAAAAAAGGGGCATAGAAGATACACACTTAATTCTGAGAGAATGTGGAGTTTTGTTTTTCGTTGTTGTTCTTGTTTCATTTTTAAATTTTTATTATTATTATTTGCCTCAGGGGTACAGGTCTGTGAATCATAAGGCTTACACCTTTCACAGCATTCACCACAGCACAAACCCTCCCTAATGTCCATAACCCATCCACCCTATCTCTACTCTTTCACCTCCTAGTAACCCTCAGTTAGTTTTGTGATATTAGGAGTCTCTTATGGTTTGTCTCCTTCCCCACCCCATCTTGTTTCATTATTTTTCCCTCCCAACCCCCCACAACTCCCCACCCTTCCCCTGAAGTTCCTCACATCAGAGAGATCATATGATAATTGTCTTTCTCTGATTGACTTATTTCGCTCAGCATAATACCCTCTAGTTCCATCCACATTGTTGCAAATGGCAAGATTTTGTTTCTTTTGATAGCTGCATAGTATTCCATTGTATATATATATACCACATTTCTTTTTCCATTCATCTGTTGATGGACATCTAGGTTCTTTCCATAGTTTGGCTATTGTGGACATTGCTGCTATAAACATTCGGGTGCATGTGCCCCTGAGGATCACTACCTTTGTATCTTTAGGGAAAATACCCTGTAGTGTGATTGCTGGTCATAGGGTAGCTCTATTTTCAACTTTTTGAGGAACCTCCATACTGTTTTCCAGAGTGGCTGCACCAGCTTGCATTCCCACCAACAGTGTAGGAGGGATCCCCTTTCACCAAATCCTCACCAATATCTGACATTTCCTGACTCGTTGATTTTAGCCATTCTGACTGGTGTGAGGTGGTATCTCACTGTGGTTTTGATTTGTATTTCCCTTATTCTGAGTGCTGTTTCTCATGTGTCTGTAGGCCATTTGGATGTCTTCTTTGGAGAAATGTCTGTGCATGTCTTCTGCCCATTTCTTGACTGGGTTATTTGTTTTATGGGTGTTGAGTTTGAGAAGCTCTTTATAGATTTTGGATACTAGCCCTTTATCTGATATGTCATTTGCAAATATCTTCTCCCATTCTGTCAGTTGTCTTTTGGTTTTGTTGACAGTTTCCTTTGCTGTGCAAAAACTTTTAATCTTGATGAAATCCCAAAGTTCATTTTTGCTCCTGCTTCCCTTGCCTTTGGTGATGTTGCCAGGAAAAAATTGCTGTGGTTGAGGTCAAAGAGGTTGCTGCCTGTGTTCTCCTCAAGGATTTTGATGGATTCCTTTCTCACATTGAGGTCTTTTATCCATTTTGAGTCTATTTTTGTGTGTGGTGTAAGGAAATGATCCAGTTTCATTTTTCTGCATGTGGCTGACCAGTTTTCCCAACACCATTTGTTGAAGAGACTGTCTTTTTCCCACTGGACATTCTTTCCTGCTTTGTCGAAGATTAGTTGACCATAGAGTTGAGGGTCAATTTCTGGGCTCTCTATTCTGTTCCACTGATCTATGTGTCTGTTTTTGTGCCAGTACCATACTGTCTTGATGATGAAAGCTTTTTGAAAGAGCTTGAAGTCTGGAATTGTGATGCCACCAACTTTGGTTTTCTTTTTCAACATTCCTGTAGCTATTCGAGGTCTTTTCTGGTTCCATATACATTTTAGGATTATTTGTTCCATTCCTTTGAAATAAATGGTTGGTATTTTGATGGGGATTGCATTAAATGTGTAGATTGCTCTAGGTAGCATAGACATTTTCACAATATTTATTCTACCCATCCATGAGCATGGAATGTTTTTCCACTTCTTTGTGTCTTCCTCAATTTCTTTCATGAGTACTTTATAGTTTTCTGAATACAGATTCTTTGCCTCTTTGGTTAGGTTTATTCCTAGGTATCTTATGGTTTTGGGTGCAATTGTAAATGGGATTGACTCTTTAATTTCTCTTTCTTCTGTTTTGTTGTTGGTATATAGAAATGCAACTGATTTCTGTGCATTGATTTTATATCCTGACACTTGACTGAATTCCTGTATGAGTGCTAGCAGTTTTGGAGTGGAGTCCTTTGGGTTTTCCACATAAAGTATCATATCATCTGCAAAGAGTGGGAGTTTGACCTTTTCGTTGCAGATTTGGATGCCTTTTATTTCTTTTTGTAGTCTGATGGCTGAGCTACGACTTCTAGTACTATGTTGAATAACAGTGGTGATAGTGGACAGGCCTGCCATTTTCCTGACTTTAGGGGAAAACCTCTCAGTTTTTCTCCATTGAGAATGATATTCGCTGTGGGTTTTTCGTAGATGGCTTTGATGATATTGAGGTATGAACCCTCTATGCTTACACGGTGAAGAGTTTTGATCAGGAAAGGGTGCTGTACTTTGTCAAATGCTTTTTCAGCATCTATTGAGAGGATCATATGGTTCTTGTTCTTTCTTTTATTAATGTCTTGTATCACATTGATTGATTTGCGAATGTTAAACCAACCTTGCATCCCAGGAATAAATCCCACTTGGTCGTGGTGAATAATCCTTTTTATGTGCTGCTGGATCCTATTGGCTAGTATTTTGTTGAGGATTTTTGCATCCGTATTCATCAAAGATATCGTTCTGTAGTTCTCCTTTCTGATGGGGTGTTTGCCTGGTTTGGGGATCAAGGTAATGTTGGCCTCATAAAATGAGTTTGGCAGTTTTCCTTCCATTTCTATTTTTTGGAACAGTTTCAGGAGAATAGGTATTAATTCTTCTTTAAATGTTTGGTAGAATTCCCCTGGGAAGCCGNTTTCCTCTTTAAATGTTTGGTAGAATTCCCTTGGGAAGCCATCTGGCCCTGGGCTCTTGTTCGTTGGGAGATTTTTGATGACTGCTTCAATCTCCTTACTGGTGATGGGTCTATTCAGGTCTTCAGTTTCTTCCTGGTTCAGTTTTGGTAGTTTATATGTCTCTAGGAATGGATCCATTTCTTCCAGATTGTCAAATTTGCTGGTGTAGAGTTGCTCATAATATGTTCTTAGAATTGTTTGTATTTCTTTGGTGTTGGTTGTGATCTCTCCTCTTTCATTCATGATTTTATTAATTTGAGTCCTTTCTCTTTTCTTTTGGATAAGTCTGGCCAGGGGTTTATCAATCTTATTAATTCTTTCAAAGAACCAGCTCCTANTGGTTTATCAATCTTATTATTAATTCTTTCAAAGAACCAGATCCTAGTTTCGTTGATTTGTTCCACTATTCTTTTGGTTTCTATTTCATTGATTTCTGCTCTGATCTTTATGATTTCTCTTCTCCTGCTGGGTGTAGCCTTTCTTTGCTGTTCTTTCTCTAGCTTTTGTAGGTGTAGAGTTAGGTTGTGTACTTGAGACCTTTCTTGTTTCTTGATAAAGGCTGGTATTGCTGTATCCTTTCCTTTCAGGACTGCTTTTGCTGTGTCCCAAAGATTTTAAACAGTTGTGTTTTCATTTTCCTTTGTTTCCATGAATTTTNGCTTTTAAAATTCTTCTTTAATTTTCTGGTTGACCCATTCATTCTTGAGTAGGATGTTCTTTAGCCTCCATGTATTTGAGGTCTTTCCAACTTTCCTTTTGTGGTTGAGTTCTAGTTTCAGAGCATTATGGTCTGAAAATATGCAGGGAATGATCCCAATCTTTTGGTACCTGTTGAGACCTGATTTGTGACCCAGAATATGGTCTATTCTGGAGAATGTTCCATGTGCACTGGAGAAGAATGTGTATTCTGTTGTTTTGGGATGGAATGTTCTGAATATATCTGTGATGTCCAACTGGTCCAGGGTGTCATTTAAAGCCTTTATTTCCTTGTTGANACTTTTGCTTCGATGATATGTCCATTACAGTAAGAGTGGTGTTAAAATTCCCTACTATTATTGGATTATTGTCAATATGTTTTTTGATTATTAATTGGTTTATGTAATTGGCTGCTCCCATTTGGGGCATAGATATTTATAATTGTTAAACCTTCTTGTTGGACAGATCCTTTTAATATGATATGTGTCCTTCCTCATCTCTTATGATATTCTTTGGCTTAAAATCTATTTATCTGATACAAGGATTGTCAGTCCAGCTTTCTTTTGCTGTCCATTGGCATGGTAAATAGTTTTCCACCCCGTCACTTTAAATCTGGAGGTGTTTTTGCGTGTAAGATGAGTTTCTTGTAGACAGCATATCGATGGGTCTTGTTTTTTTNTTTTTTATCCATTCTGATACCTTGTGTCTTTTAATTGGGGCATTTAGTCCATTTACATTCAGAGTAACTATTGAGAGATATGAATTTAGAGCCATTGTTTTGCCTGTAAGGTGACTGTATATTGTGTCTCTTCCTTTCTGGTCTATGTTTCTTTTAGGTTATCTTTGCTTAGAAGACCCCTTTCAATATTTCCTGTAGGGCTGGCTTGGTGTTTGCAAATTCCTTGAGTTTTTGTTTGTCCTGGAAGATTTTTATCTCTCCTTCTATTTTCAGTGAGAGCCTAGCTGGATATAGTATTCTTGGCTGCATATTTTTCTCGTTTACTGCTCTGAATATATCATGCCAGTTCTTTTTTGGCCTGCCAGGTCTCTGTGGATAGGTCTGCTGTCAGTCTAATATTTCTACCATTGTATGTTATAGACCTCTTGTCCCGAGCTGCTTTCAGGATTTTCTCTTTGTCACTAAGACTTGTAAGTTTTACTATTAGATGACGNCGTCTGGACCTATTTTTATTGATTTTTGAGGGGGGTTCTCTGTGCCTCCTGGATTTTGATGCTTGTTCCCTTGGCCAAATTAGGGAAATTCCATAGTATAATTTGCTCCAATATACCTTCTGCCCCCCTGTCTCTTCCTCTTCTGGGATCCCAATTATTCTAATATTGTTTCATCTTATGGTATCACTTATCTCTCGAATTCTCTCCTCATGGTCCAGTNCGCTTCTTTATTCTCTGACATTTTGTCTTCTAAATTGCTAATTCTGTCTTCTGCATCATTTGTCCAAGCAGTAAGAGCCTCCATTTTTGATTGCACCTCATTAATAGCTTTTTTGATTTCAGCTTGGTTAGATATCAGTTCTTTTATTTCTCCAAAAAGGGTTTTTTTTCTCTACAGAGGGATTCTTATTATCCTCCATGGTTTTTTCGAGCCCATCCAGCACCTTAATAATCGTCATTCTGAACTCTAGTTCTGTCATATTATTAATGTCCACATTGATTAGATCCCTAGCCTTCGTTACTGTCTCTTGTTCTTTTTTTTGTTTTGATTTTTTTGATTTTTTTTGTTTTGATTTTTTTGTTTTGATTTTTTCCGTCTTGTCATTTTATGCAGATAAGAATAGATGGATGAGAGAAGAAAATACTAAAGGGTAGCAATGACCCCAGAGAAATATACACTAATCTACTCAGAAGAGACCTGGAACTGGGGAGAAAGGAAAGAGGGAATAAAAGAAAAAACCAAAAAACCAAAAACAAACAAAAACAAAGCAAAAAAATAAAACAATTTCCTATATCTATATCTATATTGTCTATTTCTGTTTCTATAACTATACCTGTCTCTGACTCTATGTCTATCTCTATCTCTATCTTTATCTATATCTATTAGACTGGTGGATTGAACAGACCCTATATGTATACAAAAAATACGTTTAAATACAATAAAGGGATAAAATATGACTGTAACAATGAAAATTAAAAAAGATTAAAAAGTGTTGATAAAATATAATATTTAAAAATATTAAAATAGGAAAAAGGAAAAAATTTCAAAGAAAAGAGTAAGGACAAAAAATTCAAAGAATTTAACCTTGAAAGACTAAAGAATTATGGGGAAAAAGCCATTAATTCTCTGTGTTGCTTTCCCCTAACTGTGGAGTTCCACAATTCTCAGCGATCTTGAACTTGGCTTTGGCCGGATGTTTTTTTCCAGTCTTCTGGGGGGAGGGACCTGTTGCTGTGATTCTCAAGTGTCTTTGCCCATGGCAGAATCGCACCACCTTCGCCACGGGCCAGGCTAAGTAATGAGCTTGGGTTCATTCTTGGGAGCTTTTGTTCCCTGAATGATTTCTGTACAGCTTTGGAGGATGGGACTGAAAATGGCAGCCTCCCAGTCTCCAACCGGGAGGAGCCCTGAGCTCGGGGTCTCACTTCTCAGTGCATCCTCAGAGAATAGCAGTCCGTCCCTCCCGTCTCCCTGGTCTCTGTTGCACTCTGAGCTCGCCTGGCCTGTTCCTGAGCGTTTCTGTCTCTGGAGCGCAGCCCTAGTTAGAATGTCCAAACCAGGCAGATTCCTGCAGCTTCTCCCTCACCACTCCTCCCAGAGGAGGAAGGAGGGGGTATCTCTGGGTCTGCCACCTGTGGAGTCCCGGCTCAAAGGGTAGTGACCCGACTGTGCTTTGGATCACGGCCCAAGGTAACACCAAGCTGAGAGACACCTTCTCAGCTTGGCTCCGTCTCTCCCATTGACTTCTCTCTGATACCTGGGAGCTCTGTCATGCTCAGACAGCCCTGGTCTTTTTGTGTCCCCCTGGGTCCTGAGACCACTTTCCCTGCAAGTGCTTCACCCCCCGCTTGGCCTCTGGGGTGACATCCCTCAGTGTAGCAGACTTCTAACAGTTCAGAGTCTGTGCTCCGCTGCTCTCTCACTTGCCCAGAGCCGGCATCTCTCCCTGGGGTCTATCTTCCTGTCGCTTCAGATTCAGTTCTCCACACGTCCCACCTTCCGGAAAGTGGTTGATTTTCTGTTCCTAGAATTGCTGCTCTTCTTCTTTTCAATCTCCTGTAGAATTTGTAGGTGTTCAGAATAGTTTGATAGCTATCTGGGTGAATTTCTGGGACCTAATGATAATCGGTCTCCTACTCCTCCGCCATCTTGCCGCTTCTCTTGTTTTTAAATTTTTTAACAAGTTGTTTTTAGAGTAGTTTTAGGTTTGAAGCAAGATTGAGTGGAAAATACAGTGCTCATATACTCCTTTCCTGTACACACCCATGTCCCTTCCCACTATGAAAATCTTCATCAAAATGGTACATTTGTTATAATTGATGAACCTACCTTGGCATATAATCACGGAGTCTGTAGGTTACATTAGGGATCACTCTTGGTATTGTACATTCTATGAGTTTGGACAAGTATATAATGACATGTGCCCATCACTACAGTATCATACAGAATAGATTTGTTGCCCTAAAAAAAAATCATCTGTGCTCAGCCTATTCATCTTTCTGTCTCTTCAACCCCTGGCAACCACTGATCTTTCTACTGTCTCCATAGTTTTGCCTTTTCCAGAATGTCATATGCTTGAAATCATAAAGTATAATACACAGCCTTTTAAGAATAACTACTTTTTTTTTAATTGTGGCAAGAAACACAGAACATAAATCTACCCTCTCAACAGTTGTTAAGCACACGGTATAGTATCATTAACTGTACATACATTGTTGTACAACAGATCTTTAGAACGGTTTCATCTTGCATTAGTGAAATTCTATGCACATTGAACAATCCAATTTCCCCTCTCCCAAACCTGGTAACCACCATTCCCTTTCTATTTCTATGAGTTGGATTACCTTTGATATACCATATAAGTGAAACCATGTAGTACTTGCTTTTTTGTGTGAATTTGACTTTATTTCACTTAGCATAATATCCTCAAATTTCATCCATGTTGTAGCATATGCAAGGATTTCCTTTTTTTAAGGCTGTATGTATGTATGTATGTACATATGTATGTATATACAACCTCCCTTTATTTTCTCATCCATCAGTGAACATTTAGATGCTTCCACATCTTAGCTATTATGGATTGTGCTGCTATTAATATGGGCATGTGAAAATATCTCTTTGAGAGCCTATTTTTCTTTGGATATGTACCCGGATGTGAGATTGTTGGATCTAATGGTAGTTCTATTTTTAATTTTTTTGAAGATCTGCCATACTATTTCCCATAGCATCTGCACCATCTTACAATCCCACTAATCCTTTTCCAAAAACTCCAATTTCTCCACATTCTTGTCAATCCTTGTTATTTTCTGGTTTTTGATAGTGTCCATCCTAACTGGTAAAAGGTGATATCTCATTGTGGTTTTAATTTGCATTTCTCTAATTATTCATGACATTGTGCACTTTTTCATATGCTTATTGACCATTTGTATATCATCTTTAGAAAAGTATCTATTCAAATCTTTTGTCCATTTTTTAATTGGATGATTCGTGGGCTTTTTGTTATTGAGTTATAAAAGTTCTTTATGTATTCTGGATAGTAACCCCATAGCTGATATACAGTTTACAATATTTTGTCCCATCCCATTCCATAAATTTCCTTTTTACTGTTAATTGTTTCCTTGGTTTACAGATGTTTTTAGGGTTTGATATGGTCCCATTGTCTATTTTAGCTTTTGTAGCCTGTACTTTTGGTGTCATATCCAATAAATTATTGCCAGTTTAAATATCATGAGGCTTTTTCTCTATGTTCTCTTTTTAGTTTTACAGTTCCAGGTCTTGTGTTTAGCTTTCTAATCCATTTTGAGTTAATTTTTGTTTATAGTATAAGGGTCCATCTTCATTCTTTTGTGTGTAGATATCCAGTTTCCTCAACTCTACCATTGAAGAGATAATTTCCCCATTGTGTCATCTTGGCACCCTCACCAAGATCATTTGATATATACAAGAAGTTTTATTTCTGGCCTCTCTATTCTGTTCCATTGGTTCCTATGTACACTTTTCCAATAGTACCATACAATTCTGATTGCTGTAGCTCTATAATAGGTTGGAAAATCAAGAAATGTGAGGCTTTAGATTTTTTCTTCTTTTTCAAGATTGTTTTGTCTATTCAAGGTCTTTTGGGATTTCATATGAATTTTAGGATTTCTTTTTCTATTTCTGTAAAAATGTCATCAGGATTTTGATAGGGATTGCACTGAATCTGTAGATTTCTTTAGGTATCATGGACATTTTAATAATATGAAGTCTTCAATCCATGAACATAGAATGTCTTTCCATTTATTTGTAACTTCTTTAAATTTTTTTCAGCAATGTTTTGTAGACTGTGTACAAGTCTTTGGCTTTTTTGGTTAAACTTGCTCTTGAGCAATTTATTCTTTTTGATACTATCGTAAATGAAATTGTTTTCTTAATTTTCTTTTTGGCTTGTTCATTATGTATAAAACTGCAAAGGTTTTTATATGTTGATTTTATACAAATTTTTATATTCTTATATTCCTTTCTATATAAATGAATACTTCGCTATATTCATTAGTTCTAGTGGTCTTTTGTGGAAACTTTAGGGTTTTCTTTCTTTTTGTAAGATTTTATTTATTATTTGATATAGAGACACTGTGCACGAGATTGGAGGAGGGGCAGAGGAAGAGGTAGAAGCAGGCTCCTGTCTGAGCAGGGAGCCAGATGTTGGGCTTGATCCCAGGACCCCCGGATCATGACTTCACCCTAAAGCAGACACTTAACTGACTAAGACGACAAGGCACCCCACCTTCAGGGTTTTCTACATATAAGATCACATCATCTATGGGGAACCTGGGTGGCTCAATTAGTTAAGCATCTGCCTTCAGCTGGGGTCATGACCGAGGGGTCCTGGGATAGACCCCCATGTTGGGTTCCCTGATCAGCCAGGAGCCTGCTTCTATCTCTACTTTTACCTCTGCTGCTTGCCCTGCTTGTGCTCTCTCCAGAGCACATGTGCATGCACACGCTCTTTCAAATAAATAAAATCCTAAAAAAAAGATCATGTCATGTATAAACAGAAATAATTTACTTCTTTTCTGATTTGAATACATTTTATTTTATTTTATTTTATTATTATTATTATTATTTTTTAAAGATTTTATTTATTCATTTGACACAGAGAGAGAGATTACAAGTAGGCAGAGAGGCAGGCAGAGAGAGAGGAGAGAGGAGGAAGCAGGCTCCCTGCTGAGCAGAGAGCCCGATGTGGGCCTCGATCCCAGGACCCTGGGATCATGACCTGAGCCGAAGGCAGCGGCTTTAACCCACTGAGCCACCCAGGCGCCCTTATTTTATTATTTTATTTTATTTTTGCCTAATTTAATTTACTCTGAATAGTTCTCCAGTACTATGTTGAATAGAAGTGGTAAGAGTGGGCATTTTTGTCTTGTTTGAATATTACAGGACAAGCTTTCAATTTTTCATGTTGAGTATGATATTATCTGTGGCTTTTTATATACAATCTTTCTATGTTGAGGTAATTTTCTTCTATTTCTTGTTTGTTCCATTATTTTATGATAAAAGATGTTGGATTTTGTCAAACGCCTTTTCTGCATCAATTGGGATGACCATGTGATTCATTCTGTTAATGTGATGTATTACATTTATTGGTTTTCATATATTGTACTATCCTTGTATCCAAGAGATAAATTCCACTTGGTAATGGCATCCTATCTTTTTGATATGCTCATGAATTCAGTTTGTTGACATTTTGTTAGGAATTTTTGCATCAGAATCCATCAGGTATATTAGTCTACAGTATTTCTTGCAGTATCTTTGTCTAACTTTGGTATCAGAGTAATGTTGGCCTCATAAAATGATCTTGGAAGTGACCCCTCCCCTCTAATATTTAGAAGGCTTTGAAAAAGATTGGCATTAATTCTTTAAATGTTTGGTAGAATTCTCCAGTGAAGTCATCTAGCTCTGGTATTTTCTATTATTATTATTATTATTATTATTATTATTATTATTATTATTACTAATTCAATCTTTTTACTAGTTATAAGGCTGTTCAGATTTTCTATTCATCATGATTCATCCTTGGTTGATTGTATGTTTCTAGGAATTTATGAATTTCTTCCAGGTTTTTTAATTTGTTGCCATGAAATTGTTCATAGTATTCTTATAATTCTTTTTTATTTCTATGGTGTAAATTGTAATGTCATCTCTCATTTATTTTTGCTATTTGAGTTATCTCTCTTTCTTTTTCTTAGTCTAGTAAGAGTTTATAAATTTTGTTGATCTTTTCAAAAAACTAATTCTTAGTTTTGTCAACCTTTTCTATTGTTTTCTGATTCTCTATTTCATTTATTTTTTTTGCTCTAATTTTTATTATTTCTTTTCTTCTACTAACTTTTGGTTTGTTTCATCTTTCTTTTTATAGTTATTTGAGGCATAAAGTGAGGCCACTTATTTGAGATCTTTCTTTTTTTTAAAATAAGTATTTATTGCTATGAACTTTGCTCTTAGTAGTGCTTTTGCTGTACCCCAAAATTTTTGGTATGTTGTGTTTCCATTTTCATTTGCCTCAAGATATTTTCCTTTTGATTTTTGTTAGACTCATTGGTTGTTCAAGAATCTTTTATTTCCACATATTTCTGAATTTTCCAATTTTCATACTCTAGTAATTTCTCATTTCATTCCATTGTGGTTGGAAAAGATACTTGATATGATTTCAATATTCTTAAATTTGTCAAGACAGGTTTTGTGTCCTAACATGTCATCTATCATGGAGAATGTTCCATATGTGTTTCAGAGTGAAATATATCCTACTACTCCTAAATGGCATGTTCTGTATACATCTGTTGTTAAGTTTAACTGGTCTATAGTGTTAAGTCTTCTATTTCTGTATTGATCTTCTATCTGGTTATTCTGTACATTACTGAAAATGGGATATTGAAATATACTAAAATATACTAAAAGTAACAAGTTACTTTTTTCCCCCTCACTCTCTCTCTTGAATTCTGTTTGTTTGATGCATTTTGGACCTCTGATGTTAGGTGTACACATGCTTATAATTGTTTTATCTTCCTAGTGAATGACACTTTTATTATTATATAATGTCCTTCTTTATCTCTTATGACAATTTTCCCTTAAAATCTATTTTTTTCTGAAATAAAAATGCCCACCCACTTTATTTTGCTTACCATTTGCATGGACTGTCTTTTTTTATCTTTTCATTTAAACTTATATGTGACTTTACATCTAAGGTGAGTCTTCTGTAGACAAAATATAATTGCATCTTGTCTTCTTAATCTATTCAGATACCCCATGTCTTTCCATTAAGGGTTTAATTCATTTACATTCAAAATAATTTTTGATAGGGAAAGACTGGCTATTGTCAGTTTAATTGCTTTCTATCTCTCTTATATCCCTTTGTCCCTCTTTTCCTCTCTTGTTGCCTTCTTTTGTGTTTCATCAGTTTATTTTGTATTGGCATGCTTTGCTTTCTTTATCTTTTTATTTGTATATTCTATAGCCATTTCCTCCTGGTCACCATGAGGCTTACATAAACCATCTTATTGTTATAACAGTCTATTTCAAGCTGATAACCACTTAACTTCCATCCTATGCAAAAATATCATTCTTTTACACTCCTTATACCCACTTTGTGTTGAAGTCACAAATTACATCTTTAAATATTGTGTGTCCATTAATATAGTGTTACAGTTGTTACTTTTACACTTTCATCTTTTAAGTTCTATTCCAGAATTAAAAGTGTTTTGCACACCACTATTACAGTACTATAGCATTTTGTGTTTGTGTATACATTTACCTTTACCAACAAGATTTAATTTTTCATATGTTGTCATGTTGCTGTCTAGCATACTTTCATTTCAACTTCCAGGACTCCGTTTTGCATTTTTCATAAGGTTGGTCTAAATGTTCATGAAATCCCTCAGTTTTTGCAGTTTTAACTGGGAAAGTCTTTGTTTCTCCTCCTTTTTTGAAGAACAGTTTTGTAGATATAGTATTCTTAGTTGGCAGGTTTTTTTTTCTTTCAGTATTTTGAATATATTATCCCTCTGATTTGTATGGTTTCTTCTGAGAAATCCACTGATAATCTTAAGGGATCTCCCTTGTATGTGATGAGTCACTTTTTTCTACTCTTTTGAATATTTTCTCTTTAGTTTTGGCTTTTGACAGTTTAATTATAATGTGTCTTAATGTGGACCTTGAGCTTTTCCTTACTGAATTTGCTTTGGCTTCTCAAATTTGGCTGTCCATTATCATCCTCATATTTGCAAAAAATTGGGCCACATTTCTCCCAGTAAGCACTTTGTCTCTTTTTCTCTCTGTCCCCCCTCTGGAACTCCAGTTATGCATATATTGGTCCATTTGTTGGTTGTCTCATAAGTCCCTTAGGTTTTCCACATTTCTTCATTTTTTCCCTTTTTGTTCCTCTGACTCATTTTCCTGATTTTGTTTACTTGTTTATCTATGTCCTCTTATAAATTGTTGAAATTCTTCAAGATAATCATTATCCAGTCTCTGATAACCACCATTTTACTCTTTGGTTTTATGAGTCAGCTTTTTTAGATTCCACCTGTCGTGATTTCACATAGCATTTGTCCTTGTCTGTCTGACTTATCTCACTGAGCAAAATGCCCTCAAGGTCCATCCATGTTGCCACAAGTGGCAGGATTTCCTTCTTTCTTATAGCTGAATTATAACCCACAACTTCTTTATTCATTGATCTATTGATGGACATAGATTATTTCCATATCTTGGCTATTTTTAATAATGCTGCAGTGAATATAGGGATCCATATATCTCTTTGAATTCTTGTTTTCATTTGTTTTGGATATATACCCAGAGGTGGAAATGGTGGATCACATAGTAGTTCTATTTTTAATTTTTTGAGGAACCTAATGCTGTTTTGCATAGTATTTGAACCAATTTACATTTCTACCAATAGTGTACAAGGGTCTCTTTTCTCCACATTTTGCCGTCTTGTTGATAGCCATAATAACAAGTGTGAGGTGATATCTCATTGTGATTATGATTTGAATTTCCCTGAGCATTTTTTCATGTACCTGTTGGCTATTTGTATGTCTTCTTTGGAAACATGTGTATTCAGTTCCATTTTTTAAATCAGATTGTTTGTTTCTATTGTTATTGTTATTGTTGTTTTATAAGTTCCTTATATATTTTGGATATTAACTCCTTATCAGATATATGGTTTGGAAATATTTTCTTCCATTCTGTAGTGGACTTTTCATTTTTTTCTTTTTCCCGCTACAGAAGCATTTTAGTTTGATGTAGTCTTATTTTCTTATTTTTGTTTTTGTTGCTTGTGCTTTTGGTATAATATGAAAAAAAATCATTAACAAGATCAATGCCAAAGAGCCATTTCTCTGTTTTATTCTAGGAGTCTTATAGTATTGGGTCTTACGTTTAAGTGTTTAATCCATGTGAAGTTAATTTTTGCGAGTAGTGTAAGATAGGGGCCCAATTTTGTTTTTCTGCATGTGGTTACCCAGTTCTCCCAATACCATTTGTTGAAGAGACCATTGGATAGTTTTCATACTGCAGTAAACTCTAGGCTATTGGGTGGTCTCTAGTTGTTTGGTATCTGGCCCTATAGTGATTTAGGACAATCACCCTAAATAATCTTGATAAAAGAAATTGTTGGGGGTGTGAACTCTGGATTTGTTTGTTTCCATACCAAAGACACTCTTACAGGGTAGTCATTTGCTATCTCCAGAATTGGCTAATCCTGGGAGGGGCATTCCTTCCAGAGTCAATAAGGCCCCAAATGCCAGAACAGCATGAGGAATACAGAAAATAAGAAAATATAGTCAATATATGTAGTTACTGGAGAATGCCACATAGATTTTGTGGGACTGAAGAGAGAGCAGCCATCTAGCACTTACTTGAGGAGGGAATACTTTAGATGCAGAAGGTCCCAGAGAAAATGCATTAACACTTTGCATTTCTGAACTGCTTCTGTAACCTTTTCCATTAGAAAGTGCCTTGGTGGTGCTTTC
The DNA here is from genome assembly GCA_002007465.1 of Ailurus styani. NCBI lineage: Eukaryota > Metazoa > Chordata > Mammalia > Carnivora > Ailuridae > Ailurus > Ailurus styani. Next base: position 191,721 of record LNAC01000969.1, read on the forward strand.
CCAAACTGGTCTGAGCACTTTGAACTTAACTGTACATTAGTCTGTCACCTCCATGTAGACAGGTCTGGCCATAAGACAGCACAGAATGACCTCAGTTCTTATATGAGCTGTGAAAAAACCTGTGGATAGATGCAGTAGGTGAATTGAACCCAAGCAGTCCCTCTAAAAACAAGGACTGACTCCATTATTCAGACTGAACTAAGTATCCCAAGTATAAGGGGGAGTAGCCCATTGAAGTCCACTGACAACTTGTGGCTTCTATCGGTTCTGTTTTCACTGGGGGTGGGGGAAATAGTGACAACTGTAACTATAAACACTATTTCCACAGGTTCCACATTCTGCCTTCTTGTTTGAAAGGCAGGCTTTAACTTTTCTCCAGGAGAAACACTATGATTTGAGCTAGCGGTGGTTACAGTTGTAAGAAATTTTTAAGTACTTAAGGAAACATCCCCAATAAATTAAAAAGCCCTCAATCACATACTATATGAACATTTTACTTATGAGTAGAGTCATTCAATTAGAAAAAGTGGTAAGAAATTTGTCCTTGACTCTAGCTGAAGTAATCAATGATACCACCTGGCCCTGAAAATCAAATCAACCTCAATCCACTGACCAGATTATGATAGAATTGATTGAAATTTCATCCTCTGTGGGCCAAGCAAAATCTGCACAGAGTATGAACACATTCTGCTGAACCTGTATTAGTGCCTCAGGCCAGGTGGAAATTTCTGTTTAGGAACTTAAGTAGAAAGCCACCTTACTTTCTAGTAAAGAACATACTAGAATTTATTTGGCTGGCTAGATCCAGAATGCTGAGGAAGGGGTAGAGAGTGGTAAAAGAAAGAGATTGGCTGAGGTTAATACTACAGCTTGTTCTCATCCTGCCATTCTCTGTTCTTCTAATAGCCTTAGTTAAAAATTGCATGAAGCATTCCAGACAGATACAGGTCCAGCCTTTGTCAGATTATTCAGAATAGCTGGGAGAGGGGTAGTATAAAGGTTGAAAACTTTACCAGAAGTCATTTCCTTTGGAATCAAGCAGGAAACAATGCTTCATGAATATGTTCATACTTCTGCACAGTCCAGGCCTTCTAAGCAACAGATGTTGACACGCTATAAAAATAATGTTTCCTCTTCCTCAGAGCCACTATCTTCTCCCAATTAAGGTATAATAAAACTTAGAACCTAGGCTGTGAAAATGTAGCGACAGTCCCTTCCTCTCTCCAAATAAGATTTATTTATCTTTCTGTATAAAATATGAAGTATCAATCTAATTATCTATCTAATCTGTCTCCAGAAGAAGGGGCAAATGTGCCTGTTTTCCCTTCTAAGTGACTGTATAAAAGGTTTGAGTGTCACAATTCCATATCTCCCCTCCTGTGGCACAGATTCCTTTGCATACATGATGATACACAAGTGATATCTCATTACATAGCCCAGTGGGGAGCTGGGGTGTGAGGAACAGATGCGAGAGATTCTGTGAGTAACTAAAAATCGTTCTCACTTGTAGGCCTTATGATGAAGCCAAATGGGTAACATTTCAGATCTTCAGTTTCAAAATTAACAGAAACAAAACATTATAGAAAAAAATCAAGAAAATAGAAAACAAAAAAACAACAGAGAAGGAAATTAAACCCCAGTTCCTTAGTGGAAAAATATGAACAAAATGAACACCAACCAAGACTGTTTTATAGGTGAATTTTACTAAAACTTTTAACATATAATTATGCCCTACTTTATAGAAAGTATGAAAGAGAAAAGACGAAAAGCCATTCAACTGACTTAATAAGGTTAAATGAGCATAGCTTTAATTCAAACAGTGAACTATACATAACATAAAAACACATACATAAAAATTGTGAATAAAAATTGTCAAATCTAACTTATCATTAGTTACACAGAATTTATCCCAGGAATTGAGGATGGTTTAATGTGGAGTTTTTCAGACTAATGGATTAAAGGGGAAAAAATGATCACTTCAATGAAAGCAGTACAAGTATTTGAGAAAGGCACTTTCATTAGAGATGAATTAACAAAACGGAAATTAAAGGAAATGTCTGTAACCTTATAAAGTATATCTATGAAACAATAGGTAGTAAAAAAATATATATGACAGTGAATCTTTACAGTCATTTTCATTAACTTTAGGAACAAGACTCAGAATCACTGTTGCTATATTGAGTTCTTGTTGATAAAACATGATAAGAAAAAGTAGTAAAAAAAAACCTAGAAAACTAAAAAGAGATAAGTGGATATAATTTTTTCTAAGACTTATAGGTTGTTATAAAAGGTCTTAACTAGATTCTTGAATACAAAGATAAAACATTTTTGCATATTAGTAATAATAGCAGATATGAAAGAAAAGCACATCAGCATGAAAGCGAATTAAACTACAAAATGTACAGGAACAAGTCTAACAAAGATGTATGAGAAAGTCAGAAAACAATACTGACATATCTAAAAGACCTAAATAATTGTTTAAATAAACCACAAAACTACCTACCATAAAGAAGTCAGTTTCCCCCCAAATTAATCTGCAAATCTCATACAGTGCCAATCCAAGTTGCAGCAGAATTTCTTGTAGTGTGAAAATTGGTGACAAAAACAATACAGAAAATCAAAGGGTAAAGAAAAGGCAAGGGAGTATTGAAAAATGACAATAAGAACAACAGAGATTCGCCTAACCAGATAGCAAGATCATACCAATGTTGTAAAGTTGTAAAGGCTGCTGGGATAGTGTAATGTTTGGGCAGGAATGCACAAATATACTATGTCACAAACCACGGGAAGGGAAAGAGACCCATGCATAGTAAGAACCTTGAGACATGAGGAGGAAGAATTACAAGGCAATGCGACACATTTAAAAAAAATAATCCTAGATGGATTAAAGTTCTAAATGTGGGGGCGCCTGGGTGGTTCAGTCAGTTAAGCTTCCAGGGTCCAGGATCAAGCCTAGTGTGGGGTTTCCTGCTCAGTGGGGAGCCTGCTTCTCTCTTTGCCCCTTCCCCATGCTTGTAACTCTCTCTCTCTCAAATAAATAAGTAAAATCTTAAAAAAAAGTTCTAAATATGAAAAGCAAAACCTCAAAACTTTTAGAAGAAACTATAGGAGAATATCTTTATGAAGTTAAAGTAGGGAAGGTTTTTTTTTAATATTTTATTTATTTATTTATTTCACAGAGAGAGAGAGATCACAAGTAGGCAGAGAGGCAAGCAGAGGGAGAGGGGGATGCAGGTTCCCCGCCAAGCAGAGAGCCTGATGCGGGGCTCAATCCCAAGACCCTGATATCATGACCTGAGCTGAAGGCAGAGGCTTAACCCACTGAGCCACCCAGGTGCCCCAAGGAAGGTGTTCTTAAGCAAGTCATGAAAAGACAAAAAGGAAAAGATTCATAAATTTGATTGTTAAAATTTTTAATTTCTCTATAAAAGACCTTTATAATAAAAAATAAAAGATGAGCTCTCGTTGAGAATATATTTTCACATACATAATGGTCATAAATATATCTGAAGAAATTATGCAAATTGATATAAAAATAACATAAGCAAATGAACAGAAGACCATCTCAAATAGTCAATAAACCTGTGGGAGAAGTGTTCAACCTAACAAGTAATTTGGGAAATTCAAATTTAAGCCTCAGTGAAATGGCAATTGACATGCATCATATTGACAAAAAATTTAAAAGCCCAATAATATTAAATATTGAGGAGTATGTAAAGGAGTGGGAACTCTCAACACTTAAGAGAATACTGGGCATGTTCCAGATGTGCATGTGTATCCTGAGACCCAGCCATTCTATGTGTGGGCATGTGAGCTTCAGGGGAAGCTCAGGCAGGTGTACAAAAGTGTGCACTGCAGTATTATTTTTAGTACTTCAAAACAACCTAAATACCCATTATCAGAAGAATAAATAATATGTAACATATTTATTTACTGAAATATTAATGAGAAACTAAAATGGACAAAAAGGGTGCCTGGGTGGCTCAGTGGGTAAGCCTCTGCCTTTGGCTCAGGTCATGATCTCAGGGTCCTGGAATCAAGCCCCGCATCAGGCTCTCTGCTCAGCGGGGAGCCTGCCTCCCCCTCTCTCTCTGCCTGCCTCCTCCTCTCTCTCTGCCTGCCTCTCTGCCTACTTGTGATATCTCTCTCTGTCAAAAAAAAAATGAACACATGGGAACCTGGGTGGTTCAATTGGTTAAGCATCTGCCTTCCACTCAGGTCATGATTCCAGAGTGCTGGGATTGAGACCCTCACATCAGGCTCTCTGCTCAGTGGGGATCCTGCTTCTCCCTCTCTCCCTCCCCCTGCTTGAGTACACACTCTCTCTGTCAAGTAAATAAATAAAATCTTTTAAAAAATACAAAATAAAATGAACAAACACAAACTACAAACATCAGCATGGGTAACTCCAAAAAGTGTTCACTAAAAAATGAAGAGTGCAGAAGGCTAGGTAGAAATGATACAATTTCTAGTGTTTACCTCTGGGATAGAAACACAGGGCACACATTCCAGGACATTAATCATTTATGTAAAATAAGCTTAAATTTTAATGCTGTTTTTAAAGTCGACTACTCATCTCTTGAACATAGTTTACTCAATTAAGGAATCCTTCCAAAGTTTTATTGGACTAATTGCCTCAATTTCTTTGATACTAAAAAGCTGTGTTGCTACATTGAGCACTATTTGGGAAAAACAGAACTGCCTTGGTGATTAGATTAAAACTCCTAATGCAAAATTCTTGACTTGCATTTTCCATTTAAATTTAGTCTCGAAAGGGTACTAAACAGCACAGGAAGGAAGAAGTGATGCTTCAGAAATCCTAATTTCTTAACTGGCATAAAAATTGAGCTATCAGGTAGCTAGCTGTTAAATAGTCTGCAATTTGTAATTTCATGTTTTGAGAAATAAATATTTTTAAATTGACACACTTTCCTAGAAAGTAGCATACATGTATAATATTTGCTTGGAAATATTTTAAGATACTTTAAGAAAGTAACTCCTGACTTATAAGGGTAATTCTATATTACAAGAGAAAACTGTTAATGATAAAAATAATTTTTTTTGAATATCAATAGCAATACCTTTCCTCTACAGCAGGGTGCTGTATATATACAGGTTACTTAGCAGGTAAGGAGAAATAGGTGGAAATACTCTAGAGGCTTTTTCATATGGTGGTGTACATGGGGAGTCTTGAGATGGCTGCATTTTTTGTTAAATATTTTTGTCTAAATTCTCAGATCCTAAATTCAATTTGATCAGTTTGAAAATGTTTGAGGGACTTATTTTTACAGCCTTGGCACAGGCCCTGGCAGAGTCAGCACTCAGCTGCAGGTTTTACTATTCTTATATGGCACCTGAATGAAGTGAAAGACTACTGTATAAATAAGAGTGACTGTTATTGATGCAGAGTGATTAGATATGTACACTCTTACCTGCAATCCAAGGTGATTCCCTTTCCCTAAATAGGTGGGGAACTGAATTTATTATCTGAAAGTTGCTAAATGAACAAGGTCATAGAGCAAAATAATGGTGTTATCTTAAAGATTTGTCCATTCAGGGCATGAAAAGTATGGTGAATTATGTTTATTTCATCACAGAATAAATCTGTGACCAGAATGCTCATGCCTCCCAAACCTGGATTCTTTGTGCAGATGGTATTTATTAAGTGGGTAATTTACAAGTACATTTGTCTTACTCCTCATAATGACCACGTGTGGTGGCTATGTTCAAATGCCCACATTATGGATGAGTAAATTGAGGCTCTGGCCCAAGGCCACATTCTCAGCAGGTGGTACTAGTTGCCAAACCCTGTGGGGTTTCTTTTGTTTGTTTTCTGTTTTGTTTTGTTTTTATTTTTTCAGAGTTTCAAGATTTGGTGTTTATGCACCACACCCAGTGCTCCATGCAATACATGCCCTCCTTAATACCCACCATCAGGCTCACCCATCCCTCCAGTCCCTTCCCCTCCAAAAGCCTCAGTTTGTTTCTCAGGGTCTACAGTCTCTCATGTTTCATCTCCCCCTCCAATTTACCCCAATTCACTGATAACATCACTAGTTCTCACACATTTTTGTCTAAAGATCTCTTTACACTATTAAAAATCATCAAGGATCCCAAAGAACTTTCGTTTATATGGATTATATCTATCAATATTTATCACATTAGAAAAAGAAACAGGCTCTTAAAAATATTTGTTAATTTGTTTTAAAATAACAATAATACGGGCTCCTGGGTGGCTCAGCCAGGTAAGTGTCTGCCTTTGGCTCAGGTCATGATCCCAGTGTCCTGGGATTGAGCCCTATGTCGGGCTCGCTGCTCAGCGGGGAGTCTGCTTCTCCCTCTCCCTCTACCTGCTGCTTCCCTTGCATGTGCTCGCTCTCTCTCAAAGAAATAAATAAAATCTTTAAAAAAATAAATCTATTATGTGATAACATAAATTACATATTTTTAAGAAAAATAGTTCTTTTCCAAAACAAATAAAAATTAGTGACAAGTATAGCACTCTTTTACATTTGTGCAAATCTTTCTAATGTATAATAGAAAACAGCTGGGATCTCCTATTTTTTTTCTGCGTTCTATCTGTTGTTGCAATATCTTGTTTTGGTTGAAATATACGAAGCAAATACTTGTATAGAACGCTGAAGCATTAAGAGTTTATTAGTTTTTAAACTTGCTTTCCTCTGGGATGGATCCAACTGTCAAGGTCCCAGCATTTCTGTGCAAAAGCGCATGGAAAGTGGGGGAAATGTTTTTCAATGAAGAATGAATCCCCTGACGAGTTGAGATTTTTCAGTTTTTCCCTAAGATTGCCCCCACCTCAAATGCTGTCAACATCATCATCTATTTCTTAATTTTTTACTATCCCAGTCTTAAGCCCCCCTTATACTACAGCTAACTCTACCATAATGCATAGCAATCTCTAGTGAAATTACTGTTTGCTTATTGTTGCTCCAACTGAGTCCCATGAGACTATAAAGTGGACAAGAGTAGGAACTGAATCACTCAACTCCTAGCCTAGTGCCAACCACTGAAAATATACCACAAAGTATTTGTCTGAACAAAGTACTGTAGGAGTAGTTGTGTACCATTTCCAGGTTAAGATGGCAGAATGGCAGGGGGACCCTGGGCTTGCTTCACTTTCAAACACAACTAGATCAGTACCCAACTATTTTGAACAGCCAAGAAGATGATCTGAGGATTAAGAAAATAATATGCACAGTTGGAGGGAGAAAACATGACAGGTGTGAGGTTCTGAGCCATAAAATGAGGGAAAGGCAAACTGGTGTGCCACAAAGGTGAGGGAACACTTTTCACAGAGCAAAGTCAGGGAGAGAAAGTGGGAGAGAGCCCAGTGGATAGGGACTGCACAATAAGCTGAGGAGAGCCTCTGGTTGCACAGGGAGAGATCTCTCCCCTTGCAGGGGTAAATTTGGAAGAGGATATTTTGTCTTTCCAAGGACACAAGGCCAGCTGGAAGCCATTGAATCTCAGCAACAGGGTCAGAGGTGCATGCAGGGGCCAGAAAACCTCTTAACAACTTTTGCTGTGAGCCACAATAGGCTTAAACCTCTGTGTCCTGAGTGGCTGCTTTTCTGTGGCTGAATGGAGCAGAAAGCAGAGACTGGAGCAGATTGCAGATAGCTTAGTTGCTGCTTTTTGCTGTCTGCCATGACAGAATCAAGCCTCTGCATAGGACTTTCTGGGACAGAAGTGAGAAGGGGATGGAGTTGTATGGAGATGGCCAATAACCTGGCTCCAGCTTTTTGCTGAGCATCACACTAAACTCTAGTCTCTGTGGGCATGCTGTGTGATGTCTCTTCAGAGATGGTGTTGGGCACACCCTGAACCTCCCCTCCCTGGTTGGGAGAGGGCCTGCACCTTACCAATCCCTTTAAAATGTGAAGTTTTGAATTCTAGTAACTGGCCAGAGATAAAATATAGGGGATCTGTGCCTCCACACATGCCAACAGCCCAGGCACAGACAGGTTAGGGCAGGGAACTGAAAAAGCCTAAGACATAGGAGATGGTTCACTTTTCTGAGAGGGCCCTCTGAAGAGCGGTGGTCAGAAGTTCTGTTCTTCAGGGATGGGGATGGGGGGTGGATGATGTCACTTTCTACCACCTCCACTGCCCCACCTGCCTCCCTCCCACTAACACAGGACTTCACAGAGAAACACAGTCCCTCCAGTGGACTCTGTAGTCCCCTACACTACACCCTGCACCCCAGTGCCTGGCAGGGACATTTTTATAAGAGCATGTCATCTGTGAACCAGCCCATGAAGCCTCTCCCTCAGAAGACCAACACAAGACCTTGATCTACCAGGTCCACTGATTAAAGAAAACACCAAACATCATCTTCAGGTGGAAATAAGACCAGGTTTGCTTCTTTTTTTCCCTCCTCTTTTCTTCATTTTAAAAAATTATTAATCTATTTTTCTATGTCTTATATTTTATTCTTTATCCTTTATATATATATTTTTTCTTTTCTTTCTTTTCTCTCTTATTTTTGTATCAGAAAATTTTGAATCAGAACAATTTTTTGTTAATTGTTGGTTGGTTTGTTTTCTTCTTTTATTTTTCAGATCAGCCTTCTTTTCTCTTTTCTTTTTTTCTCACTCTTCTTCCTTCCTTCCTTCCTTCCTTCCTTCCTTTCTTTCTTTCTTTCTTTCTTTCTTTCTTTCTTTCTTTCTTTCTTTCTTTTTTTCTTTTCTTAGGAATCAGGCTAACAGTTTTTTGTTTGTCTATTTGTATTTTTGTTCCTTTCCCTTTTCTTTTGTCTTAGATCAGGCTTTTGTTTTTTGTTTTCTGTTTTTCTTTTTCTTTCCTTTTCTTTTTTCTTTTCCAGGCTTATCTTGACAAGCAAATCAAAGCACGCCTAGCTAAAAGTCCAAACACTCCCCACTACAAGAAAGGAGGAACTCTGTAGAGGACAGACCTGTGGGAAAGAGCAGCCCAGATGCAACAGCAGAGTGTAAGCAGCATATACCAGTATCACTTCCTGAAGTTGTTGCTATCATTATTGCTTTGTTATATTTTTTCTTTTTGTTTCTTCCTGTCTCTTCTGGACAAAAGTGACAAGATGGAGAAATTCACCCCAAAAGAAAGAACAAGAGGTAGTACTCACTGCCAGGGATTGAATCAATATGCAAATAAGTAAGATGTCTGAACTAGAATTTAAAACAGTGATTCTAAAGATACTAGCTGGGCTTGAAAAAAAGCACTGAAAACACCAGAAAATCCCTTACTATATAAATAAAAGAACTAAAATCTAGTCAGGTCAAAATTAAAAATGCTATTACTGAGATGCAGTTCCAAGTGGAGGCTATAAAGCAAGGATGAGTGAGGTAGAAGAGCAAGTCGATATAGAAAATAATGTGATGAAAAATGAAGCTGAAAAGAAGAGAAAGGAAAGTTAGATCACAATGGTAGATTTAGAGAACTCAGCATTTCCATAAAGGGAAATAATATAGGGATAATAGAGATCCCAGAAGATGAGGAGAAGGAAAGAGGGGAAGAAGGTTTATCCCAGAAGATGAGGAGAAGGAAAAAAGGGCAGAAGGTTTATGAGAATTTCCCTAATCTGGGAAGGAAACAGGCATTCAAGTCTAGGATGCATAGAGGACCCCTCCCCGAGTCAATAAAAACAGGTCAGGTAGTGTGAAGTTTGCAGATTTCTTTTTTTTTTTAAGATTTTATTTATTTATTTATTTATTTATTTATTTATTTATTTATTTATTTATTTAAGAGAAAGAGTGGGAGAGAGCATAAGCAAGGGTGAGGGACATAGAAGAGGGAGAAGCAGGCACCCTGCAGGGAGCCTGATGTGAGGCTTGTTCTCAGGACCCTGGGATCAGGACCTGAGCCAAAGACAGATGCTTAACCAACTGAGCCACCCAAAAAACCCCCTAAGCTTGTCAGTTTCAAAGATAAAGAGAAAATCCTGAAAGTCTTTGCACACAAGAGGTCTACACTTATAAGTGTAGACACATAAGGCTGGCAGCAAACCTGTCCACAGGGACCTTGCAGGCTAGAAAGGACTGGCATGATATATTAAATGGGAAAATGGGAAAAATAGGGGCACCTGGGTTGCTCAGTTGTTAAGTATCTGCCTTCATCCCAGATCATGATCCCAGTGTCCTGGGATCGAGACCCACATCCAGCTCCCTGCTCAGCAGGAATCTGGGTTCTTCCTCTTACACTCCCCCTGCTCCTGTTCCCTCACTCGCTATGTCTCTCTCTGTCAAATAAATAAATAAAATCTTTCATTGGGAAAAATATGCAGCCAAGAATACTTTATCCATCAAGACTGTCATTCAGAATATAGGGACAAATATTTCCTAGGACAAACAAAAACTGAAGGAATTTGTGAACAGTAAACTAGCCCTGCAAGAAATATTAAAGAGTATCCTTTGAGTGGAGAGAGAACTCAAAAGTAACAAAGACCAGAAAGTACAGAGACAATCTACAGGAACAGTGACTTTACAGGTAATATAATGGCACTAAATTTGTATCTTTCAAGAATTACTCTGAATGTAAATGGACTAGATGCTACAATCAAAAGACATAGGGTATCAAAATGAACTAAAAAAAGAAAGACCCATTGATACACTGCTTACAAGAGACTCATTTTAGAACCAAAGACACCTCTACATTGAAAGGGAGGAGGTAAAGAATAATTTATCATGCTAATGGACATGAAAAGAAAGCTGGAGTAGCAATCCTTATATCAAACAAACTAGATTTTAAACAAAGACTGTAATGAGAGATGAAGCACACTATATCATAATAAAATGGTCTATCCATTAAGAAAATCCAACAGTTATAAATATTTATGCCCCTAACTTGGGAACAGCCAAATATATAAACCAATTAATAACAAAATTAAAGAACCTCATTGATAGTAATACAATAATAGCAGGGAACTTTAACACCCTACTCAGAGCAATGGAAAGATCATCTAAGCACAAGATCAGGAAGGAAAGAAGGGCAATTGAATGACACACTGGACCAAATGGTCTTAACAGTTTATTCAGAACATTTCATAATAAAGAAGAATACACATTCTTCTCAAATGCACATGGAACATTCTCCAGAATAGATCACATACTGCGTCAAGAATCAGGTTTCAACTGGTACAAAAAGATTAAGATCATACTATGAATATTTTCAGACCACAATTCTTTAAAACTTGAAGTCAACTTCAAGAAAAAATTTGGAAGGATCACAAATACATGGAAGCTAAAGAGCATCCTACTAAAGAATGAATGGGTCAACCAGGAAATTGAAGAAGAAATTAAAAAATAGATAGATGGTAGGAAATGAAAATGGAAACGACAGTTCAGAATCTTTGAGATGAAGCAAAGGCAGTCTTAAGAGGGAAGTATATAGCAATACAGGACATTTTCAAGAAACAAGAAAAGGCTCAAAGTACACAAATTAACCTTACACCAAAAGAAGCTGGGGGGGAAAAAGCAAACTAAAACCTAAACCCAGCAGGAAAAGAGAAATAATAAAGAATAGAGCAGAAATCAATGATAGAGGGCGCCTGGGTGGCTCAGTGGGTTAAAGCCTCTGCCTTCGGCTCAGGTCATGATCCCAGGGTCCTGGGATCGAGGCCCGCATCGGGCTCTCTGCTCAGCAGGGAGCCTGCTTCCTCCTCTCTCCTCTCTCTCTGCCTGCCTTTCTGCCTACTTGTAATCTCTCTCTCTGTGTCAAATAAATAAATAAAAAATCTTAAAAAAAATTATAAAAAAAAAAAAAGAAATCAATGATAGAGAAATTAAAAAAAAAAGCCAGGAGAACAAATCAATGAAACTCGGAGCTGGTTCCTCAAAAGCATTAATAAGATTGATAAACCCCTAGCCAGACTTATCCAAAAGAAAGAGAAATGACCCAAATTAATAAAATCATGAATGAAAGACAAGAGATCAAAACCAGCACCAAAGAAATACAAACAATTATAAGAACAAATTGTGAACAGTTATATGCCAACAAATTAGGCAATCTGGAAGAAATGGATATTACTAGAAACATATAAACTACCGAAACTGAACCAGGAAGGAATAGAAAACCTGAACAGACCCATAACCAGTAAGGACATTGAAGCAGTCATCAAAAATCTCCCAGCTTACAAGAGCTCAGGGTCAGATGGCTTCCCAGGGGAATTCTACCAAACATTTAAGAAAGAATTAATACCTATTCTTCTAAATCTGTTCCAAAAAGAAATAGAAATGGAAGGAAAACTTCCAAACTCATTTTATGAGGCCAGCATTATCTTGCTCTGCAAACCAGACAAAGACCCCATCAAAAAGGAGTTACAGACCAGTATCCCTGATAAACATGGATGCAAAAATTCTCACCAAATTACTACCCAATAGTACCCAACAGTATATTAAAAGGATTTTTCACCATGACCAAGTGGGTTTTATTCTTGGGCTGCAAGGTTCAGCATCCACAAATCAATCAATGTGATACAATATATTAATAAAAGAAAGAACAAGAACCATATGATACTCTCAATAGATGCTGAAAAGCATTTGACAAAGTACAGCACCCTTTCTTGATTAAAACTCTTCACAGTATAGGGATAGAGGGTACATACCTCAATATCATCAAAGCCATCTATGAAAAACCCACAGAAAATATCATTCTCAACGTTTTTCCCCTAAGGTCAGGAACGTGGCTGGGCTGTCTACTATCACCACTGCTATTCAGCATAGTACTAGAAGTCCTAGCCTCGGTAATCAGACAACAAAAAGAAATAAAGGGCATCTAAATGAGCAATGAAGAAGTCAAACTCTCACTCTTTGTTCATATCTATGATATGATATTTAATGTAGAAAACCCAAAAGACTTCACCCCAAAACTGCTAAAACCCATACAGGAATTCAGTAAAATGTCAGGATATAAAATCAAAGCACAGAAATCAGTTGCATTTCTATACACCAACAACACAGAAGAAAGAGAAATTAAGGATTTGATCCCATTTACAATTTCACCCAAAGCCATAAGATACCTAGGAATAAATCTAGCCAAAGAGGCAAAGAATCTGTACTCAGAAAACTATAGAGTAGAGAATACTTAAGAAAGAAATTGAGGAAGACACAAAGAAATGGAAAAATGTTCTATGCTCATGGATTGGAAGGACAAACATTGTGAAAATATATGCTACCTAGAGCAGTCTACATATTTAATGCAACCTCTACTAAAATACCATCAACTTTTTTCAAAGAACTAGAACAAATAATCCTAAAATTTTTATGGAAACAGAAAAGACCCTGAGTAGCCAACTGAATGTTGAAAAAGAAAACCAAAGTTGGTGGCATCATAATCCCAGACTTCAAGCTCTATTACAAAGCTGTCATCATCAAGACAGTATGGTACTGGCACAAAAACAGACACATAGATCAGTGGAACAGAATAGATAGCCCAGAAATGGACCCTCAACCTTATGATCAATTAATCTTCAACAAAGCAGGAAAGAATGTCCAATGGAAAAAAGACAGTCTCTTCAACAAATGGTGTTGGGAAAATTGGACAGCCACATGCAGAAGAATGAAATGGGACCATTTCCTTACACCACACTCAAAAATAGACTCAAAATGGATGAAAGACCTCAATGTGAGATAGGAATCCATCAAAATCCTTGAGGAGAACACAGGGAGAAGCCTCTTTCACCTCAGCTGCAGCAATTTCTTTTTATAAACATAAGGTAAGGAAAAGTAAGGTAAGGAAAGCTAAGGAAAGTAAGGGCAAAATGAACTATTGGGACTTCATTAAGATTAAAAGCTTTTGCACAGCAAAGGAAACAGTCAACAAAACCAAAAGATAACTGACAGAATGGGAGAAGATATTTGCAAATGACATATCAGATAAAGGACTAGTATCCAAAATGTACAAAGTACTTACCAAACTCAACATCCAAAGAACAAATAATCCAACCAAGAAATGGGCAGAAGACATGCACAGACATTTCTGCAAAGGAGACATCCAAATGACCAAAAGACAAATGAAAAAGTGTTCAACATCACTCGGCATCAGGGAAATACAATTCAAAGCCTCAGTGAGATACCACCTCACACCAGTGAGAATGACTAAAATTAACAAGTCAGGAAACAACAGATGTTGGCAAGGATGTAGAGAAAGGGGAACCCTCTTACACTGTTGGTGGGAATGCAAGCTGGTGCAGCCACTCTGGAAAACAGTATGGAGGTTTCTTAAAAAGTTCAAAATAAAGCTACAGTATGACCCAGCAATAGCACTACTGGGTATTTACCCTAAAGATACAAATGTAGTGATCCGAAGGGGCACCTTCCACCCAAAGTTTACAGCAGCAGTGTCCATAATAGCCAAATTATGGAAAGAGCCTAGATGTCCATCAACAGATGAATGGATAAAGAAGGTGTGAGATACACACACACACACACACACACACACACACACACACATACACACACACACGATTGAACATTATGCAGCCATCAAAAAATGAAATCTTGCCATTTGCAATGATATGGATGGAACTAGAGTGTATTTTGCTAAGCAAAATAAGTCAATCAGAGAAAGACAATTATCATACGATCTCACTGATATGAGGAATTTGAGAAACAAGACAGGATCATAGGGGAAGGGAGAGAAAAATGAAACCAGATGAAACCAGAAATGGAGAGACAAACCATAAGAGACTATAATCTCAGGAAACAAGCTGAGGATTGCTGGAGGGAAAGGGGGTGGGAGGGATGGGATGGCTGGGTGGTGGACATTGGGGAAGGTATCATGAGTGCTGTGAATTGTGTAAGACTGAAGAATCACAGACCTGTATCCTTGAAGCAAATAATACATTGTATGTTAATAAAAATAAATAATAAATTTAAGTATATAGGATTGCCTTAAAACAATCCAATTTGATGTTGGACCTTCAGTGAGTCAGGGGCCTGTTTCATCACCAATGTAGCCCATGCCACTGAGCCTGGAGAGCTACCCACTGATGTTCCCATCAGCCCTATTTCCACCTGAATTCTTTCCAGGACACGTCATTGCCAGCAGAAGACAGTAAGCTTTTCCAAGATTCTTTGTTTGTGAATCGTAGACACACAAAATATAAGTACATTCACAATCACATTTTTTAAAAGATCAACTCTGAAAAAATCAAAATTACTCTTGCAGATAAAATTATAACAAAATAAAACAAAACCACTTTCACTGAAACTACTCTAGTACTCAAAAGAAAACTTAGGTTTCTCCTTCTGTTTCTGTCTTTTTCTGTGCATATCTGCTCTCTAGTTTTGTGATCAGTGTCTAGTCACTAAGATAAATAAAAAGTGGAAGGGAGAATTGGCAATGTGCTAGGAGTTATATGTGAAATACATGCCAATTTGAAGAAGTCCAACCAATTATATATAGTTTTGCTTAGCATCCTGATTATTTACCCTCTTAAGAAAGTAGTGGTAGAAATAATGGAAAGTATTTCTGTCTCGTAGTGAGTAGAAGCTCTAGAAAGAGCTTCTGTCTAGAAGCTCTCACTTCTGAGAGCCAAGGAAAATATAAAACATGTAAGATTAAAAGGGTGAATATTCCTTTCTTCACTCAATCTCATCAGTCACAGTTGGTTTTGAAGTTTGTCTTTGTCCAATTGTCTGGAATCCTGCTGTGGGACCTCAGGCTCTGGCCTTGGCCTCCTCCAGCTTTGGAAGAGTGTTTTTCTCCCTATGTCAGCCAGATAAAGACTTCGATTTTCTGCCTCCATTTTCCAGTGGAAAGTTGGTCCTCTTTCATTAATACAGCAGCCTGCAGTCCACTTTATGAAGGCTCTGAACTAATCTTGACTTCAGAGTGTACGACACAGCAATTACACAGACTTTGTGGATTTCAGTGTGCCAGATCAAAGAGCAGAAGAGGCCGGTTCCTCCAGCTCAGCCTGTTAATCTGATTCGGACTCTCAAAGCTAGACAATAAAGTAGCATTTTGTGAAATAATCATAGGTAATATAAATAATGACAAAAAGTAATTTTTGAAAACCAGCAAATCATGTTAACCTCAGTCAGGATTATTATTGTGCAAAACAGACACATCAGAAATGAGATTACTATAAAATACTTTAGTGTTCTTTGTTAAATGAGGTTATGAACTAAAAAAAAATCATTGATTTTTTAACTACTACTTCTATATTACTGAGTAAATTACATGGTAGGACTTTGGAAGGCTGTGTTTTTTTATGCATTATTCAGGTGAGTTATAGTGAGTTTGTATGAAGAAAAGTAAAGAAAAAGAAAAAAACGGGTTGTTAAGAAGAAGGTTTTTCTTCCCAGGGCTCTGTATAAAGTAATGTAATCAGAGTGATGTTGCAGAGAGCACATTCTGGGAACTCCTGCAGTCGTACCGAGGGTACAAGAATGGTGCCTTTTGGACAAGAAAAAGTGAAAGTCCCCATTAAGAGGCAAGAATTCATCAAGCCATAACAACAGGACCATGTGTTCAAAGAAACCTGATTATTTTGTTTATACGCAATGCCAAAATAAGGAGCATCTTAAGTCATTCAGTGAATTACCACTGAGTAGTAAGATCAGAGGAAGTACTTTGTCAATGGATGAGTTCCTTTTGTCTCCTGCTGTTAATCATCCTTTAGGATTCAACTAAATGTCTTTTCTTTAGTGAGTTCTTTTCTGATGACTGATAATCTGTCCCCAAATTCTTTCTCCTATAAAACTTATATTTATTTTTTATTATATATTAAATGTTGGATTTATTTATCTACTCTTTCCTCCCCTGACCTGCAAATTACATGAGAGCATGGGAATCAATACATATTTATTGGTTGTTAGAATTGATGAATGAACAAGTACTGAGTAAATGCTTTACTTATCATGTGAAAAAAATTATCACTCTCATACTCTGTACAGATACCCCTTCCCTCAGTCTTCAATGTGAGTGAACTTAAGAGTGTCCTGGAAATTCCCAGAAAAAGTAATCCCCCCCAAGACTGTCACATGGTTTATAATGAATACTGGACGATGCAGAGACATGGCTCCAATTCCAACTCTGGTTCTTTGTGATCTTATCTATGATTCTGTGCTCAATAATTTTCCCAAAAAAGGCTTACCTAAATAACTTAAATCAATAACTTGTACATTTTTTCTAGTACTAATTTACCCTCCTTTCTGAGTCCCTATCTTAATGTTAAGGGATGGGTTTCTTGTCAAGATTCAGCTATTCATTTCCTAAAAGCTGCCTGTATTTAATTCTTTTAATTTGATTTCTATCTCCCTCACAATATTATGTTTCAGAGAAACCGTACACAATTATATTGATCTTTAATTGGCAGAAGTTGCTGATGCTTAAGCTTTAGATTTAGGGGCCAATATCTCTGACATTACATGTCAAGTAATTCATAATCAACTAAAGATTAAAAAGGAAAGAAAAAAGAAATAAAAAGAAAAGAAAGAAAAGCTTAAGAGGAGCTGCATTTAAGGAATTCTGTATTACAATGTGTAATATTTACAATGCAAACTTTGTAATAGGCATAATGTTTAATTCATTGATTTGAAAGCTTTGGGCTTTTTGGAGTTTTAGGAAACCTATCCCACACATAGTATTTATTATATATTATCTCTACAACCTACATATTATACTCCACTGTTTTATGTTTTTCTTCTTGTACTTGCTTACTGATTTGATTGCAAATTCCATACCTCCTATAAATACCAGGAAAGTGGTAAGTAATCAATAATTAACAATAATTTTATAGCTATTTATGAAATTATGGTTTAAAAGTTTTCAGTTATTGCTATTTTCTATACATAGCCAATACACTCTAAAAGTTCATTGGCTTGAAAAGGATAACACATGGTTAGCCAAAGTTTTATGTTTTTCCATGTCTTTTTTCTAACATTTCTCTTGTTATTGCTCACTTATTTTATTTTAACATTAAAGAAAATTCCATGTAACTGAAAAATCCACTGATACTCAAAAAATAATTCTTACAGTTACTTTAAAATTTAATTAGTTTGGGTAGCATCCATAAAATAATGGAATAAAAGCCTCTGAAAATTATGTTCTCCATGAAAGCAATTAGAAAGCTGCTAAAAATTATCAGAATCAACTTTTTCAGAACTCTAGAAATTAAGCAAATGCTTCCAGCTATCTGGGGAGAAATTATTCAAGAAAGTGGATGAATCTGGGTAAGAATGTGAATTTTGTGGCATTTCAATTTACCCAATTCAAATCTTTCTTTCTCCATATCCACAGTAATCTTGAAGACTAATAGTCATAACACAATCAAAATGGGAGACATCAGAGAATGGAAACAAAATTTAAAACTTTTCAAATCCTCATTCTCCCCTAAATGGTTAATGGTCCTATTTTGACCTGATGGTTCCTTAGAGGATTCTACTTGTAAGGTTAACTTTAATCTGACTCAGAATTTGCCCAGTGTGGGCTTTTTCCCTAGAAACATTTGTTGGGGAAGGGAGGGTGGGGCATGGAGTAAGAGACAATTGTTAACTTGATCAGCTGCTGGAGAAATGGCAAATAAGGCAGACAAGAGATTAACCAAAAAGCTTAAAAAGAAAATAGACAAGATGTCTATAGTGGCTTTGAAGAGCTTTGACATATTCCTAGGAATCTAGAAGGTCACTCACATGTATAGGACTGTGCACATACTCAGGACTGTGAGCATGTTCAGGACACATCTGGGAATGCCCTAACATCTCACCTTGGGCTGGTCTTGAGCTCTGCACAAGCAGGAAGTGAAGGCTAAGGCAGAGAGGTCAGTTGTCTGGCTGAATGTTGAAGCTGTGTCTCAACAAACACACAGAGACCCTCGGCAAAGACTGTGAGATTGGGTGGTCTTGGCAGCTAAAGGAAATCTCTGACTAGTCCTTAACCAAACACTACACTAAGAAGAGACTTTAGTGGATGATACCATATGGCCCAGTGATTCCACTTCTGGGTATACATCGAAAGAAAACTAAAGCAGTATATCTAAAAGATACATGTACATCTTTTAAATATATATTTAAATACCATAATTAATATTTTATTTATCTGTTTATTTATTAAGAATATAATTACTATATTATTAAATATACATTATCTAAAAGACATATCAAAAAGTATACATAAAGCAGTATATCTAAAAGATATCTGCATTCCCATGTTTATCACAGTGTTACTCTCACAATCACCAAGATATGAAAACAATCTGAATGTCCATCAACAGATGAGTAAATAAAAAAATTTGATACTTGCACACAATTAAATATTATTCAGTCATGAGAAAGAAGAAAATCCTGCCAATTGTGACAACATGGGTGGATTTTGAGGGTATTATGCTAAATGAAGTAAGTTAGATAAAGACAAATATTATATGATACCACATACATGTGGAAGCAGAAAATGCTGAACTCATAGAAATAGTAGAATGGTCATTACCAGGAGCTGGGGGATGGGAGAACTGGGGAAGTGTTGATTAAAAGGTACAAATTTCCAGCTGTAAGATGGATAAATTTCGGGGGTCTAATGCACAGCATTGTGATTATAGTTAACAGCACTATATTATATACTTGAAAATTGCTAATAAAGTAGTTCTTAAATGTTCTCACCACAAAAAAAGAGGTAATTATGTCATGTAATGAAAGTGTTAGCTGATACCAAGGCAGTAATCATATTGTAATATCTAAGTATATTCAACCTTTGAACAACATGAAAGTTGAGGACCCTAACCCCCTGCACAGTTGTAAATCCACGTATGAGTTTTGACTCCCAAAAAACTTGGTAGGCACAGAACTAGACATGAGTGACAGGAGGATGGACCTTATACATGCTAAGGAAGAGCCTGAAGAGCCCCAAGTGGTGGCTACCCAGGATGACCACCCATTCCACCCATCCAGCAGTCAGTTTGTGGTTACAACATCCCTGCAGAAGTTAAGTTTTTGTGCCTTTTGTACTTGTACAGAAAGCAGCCACTTGTCCTTATCTGACCTATGTCTCTAGAATAGAAATAATTTTGTGATTTCCTACCCCATGCAGGTATTTTATTATTTTATTTATTTAATTTTATTTTATGTTCCATTATCTTATCATCTTATCTTATTTTTTAAAAGATTTATTTATTTGAGAAAAAGAGAGGGAGTATGTGCGAGTGGGAGGAGGAGCAGAGGGAGAGAATCTTCAAACAGACTCCCTGCTGAGCACAGAGCTCGGCAGGGCTTGATCCAACAACCCATGAGATCATGACCTGAGCCAAAACCAAAAGTCAGAAGCTTTACTGACTGAGCCACCCAGGTGTTCCCCCCACACATAGGTATTTTAAATCCATCTTGGGAAAGGAGATGCGTTGTTGGCTAATTATTATATAATCCAGACAGGTCACTAAAATGTTGCGACCCTAGGTTCCACCCCCCCCAAAAATTGATATAGCCCACACCCCTGAATTTCCTGGGCCTTTGTCTCTTTTGACTGGCCTGCTCCCCCTTTGGAGTGTGCTTTAATAAAACCTTACTCTGCTTCACTTTCATTTCAGTGCCTTGCAAATCTTTTTTTTTTAATGTATTCATTTGAGAGAGAGAGAGAGACAAGAGAGACCACAAATAGGGAGAGAGGCAGAGGCAGAGGGAGAAGCAGACTCCCCCGAATCGGGGAGCCTGATGCGGAAGCTCAATTTCAGGACCTGGAATTATGACCTGAGCCAAAGGCAGATGTTTAACCATCTGAGCCACCCAGGTGCTCCATCCCATAATTCTTTACTCTGGCAGAAAAAAGAACCAAGACTTCTTTCCTTTTCATCTCACTCTGGGAAACACTGATAGCCTTCTGCTGACTGGAATCCTTACCAGTAATATTAACAGTCAATTAACACGTAATTTGTAGGTTATATGTATTATATATAGTATTCTTATAATAAACTGGAAAAGGTAAATGTTATAAAGAAAATCACAAGAAAGAAAAAATACATTTACTGTACTATACTATATTGAAAAAAAATCCACTTATAACTGGACCCCTGCAGCTCAAACCTGTGTTGTTCAAGGATCATCTATGTGTCAATCAATACAATGTTCACAAACTATATGTAATTATATCTCAATTTAAAAATTATGCTAAATGAAAGAAACTAGGCACAAAGAAACTAGGCCATGTGTTGTATGATTCCATTTATATGAAATCTCCACAAGAATCAAATCTATAGGAAAAAAGATTAGTGGTTAACATTTGATAATAGCCATTAGGGGCAAGAGGAAGATAAGAATGGGGTATGACTGGTAATAGGCACCTGGTTTCTTTTAGAAGTGATGAAAATGTTTTAGAATTAGATACTGGTGATGGTTGCACAACCCTGTGGTTATACTAAAAACTACTGAATTGTACCTATGGAAGGTGAATTTCAGGTATTGGAATTATATCTCAATCTTAAAAAGGAAAATATTAAAATACAAATGGCAAATAGGAAAATACTTAAAATATATATTATATAAATACTCAAAATGATTAATACTTTAGAATAAAAAATAAACATGCTTAAAATCAATGGAAAATAAAAATCACTGTATAAAAAGGAGTATAAAACTTAAAGACAAAAAGTAAAAAGTAAATACAAATATTAATAAACATATGAAAAATTTTCAAACTCCTTAGTGATTCAAGAAATATAAATGTGAAAATAAAGTATTCTGGCTATATATTTATCAGAAATTCTTAAAGGTGCAATTTTGTGATGACAAACAGTGAAGCAGAACTTCTGATGTTGTTAATGGAATCTTATTGATTACAATTGGGCAATACCTATCAAAATTTTTTATTGAGATAAAATTTACATATAATAAATAATGAAATAAAATTAACATATATTAATTTTTAAAAAGCATACAACACAATGATTCAATATTTGTGTATATTGAAAAATGATCACAGTAAATCTAGTTAACATCTATCACTACACATATTTTTTCTTGTGATGAGAACTTTTAAGATCTACTCTCAACAATTTTCGAATATGCAGTACAGTATTATTAACTATAGTCACCATGCTGTACATTACATCTCCAGGACTTATTTATAACTGGAAGTTTGTCATTTTTGGCCCCCTTCACTCATTTCACTCACTCTCAATGCCCCACCTCTGGCAACCATCTATCTGTTCTCTGTATCTATGGGTTCAGGTTTTTGTTTTGTTTATTTTTCAGGTTCCACATGTAAGTGAGACCATACAGTATTTGTCTTTCTCTCTGTGACATATTTCACTTAACATAGTGCTCTCAGGGTCCATCCATGTTTTTGCAATGGCAAGATTTCATTCTTTTTCTATAGTTGAGTAATATTCCACATACATACATACAGACCATATTTCCTTTATCCATTTCTTCATTGGTAGACACTCAGGTTGCTTCCATGTCTTGGCTATTATAAATAATGCTTCATGAACAGGAGGATGCATACATGTTTTAAGTTAGAGTTTTCATTTCCTCCATATATATAGCCAGAAGTGGGATTGCTGGATTATGTGGTAGTTTTGTTTTTAATTTTTTGAGGAAATTCCACAGTATATTCCATTATGGCTGCACCAATTTATCTCTTGTCTTTTTGATAATAGCCATCTGACAGGTCCCAGGAGATAGCTCATTATGGTTTTGATTTGTATTTCCCTGATGATGAGTGATGTTGAGCACATTTTTATCTGTATATAGTTCAGAAAAAACAACTATCAAATTTAAAAATAATGATCATATCCAATAGTTCCTTTTCTAGAAATTAACTGAGGAAATAATTAGCTGTGTTTACCTTCATAACATGAGAATGTGTATCACAGTATTAGTTGACAGCCTCATATTGGAAATGCCATAAATTTCTAAGTATAGAGAATACTAAATTATGATACATGTATACAATGACATGCTCTGCAGTCATTTTAAATAATGCATTTGAGGAATACATACTGGCATGGGAAAATATTCAAAATATATTACTCAATTATAAAATAAGACACAGGGTGCCTGGGTGGCTCAGTTGGCTGAGCATCTGCCTTCCACTCAGGTCATAATCCCTGAGTACTGGGATTGAGCCCTGCATCTGGCTCCCTGCTCAGTGGAGAGTCGGCTTTACCCTCTGCCCTTCACTCCACTTTTGTGCTCTCTCAATCTCCCTCTCTCTCTCAAATAAATAAATAAATAAATTCTTTAAGAATTAATTAATTAATTAAAAAAATAAAAAGTAGGACACAAAAATTACATATAATAAACCCAATGTGAAGGGTATATAGATGCTTAAGAAATGACTGGAAGAAAATATGCATTCATGATAGTTAACTAAAAGGTGGGATTATGGGTCCCATTTTCCTGTATAATTCTACAGATATCCTTCAATGCAGATATATGAATTTATTTAGAAATCTGCTACTAAAATCCTGAAATTACTTTTCTTCCTATGCTGAATGCCAGTAAATTCTTGGGTAGCCCATATATAATGTAACTCTGAACTAGAGAAAGCTGTCTCCTAGATAACCATTGGATGAATTTTGGTCCATCCCTCAGACTTCTTCTTTTATTGACCAAACTGTCCTCTAGGCTAGCCATGTTCATGTTTGTTTTAGGCATATGTAAGGCTAACACATGGGCTATAGGATAGGCTTCAGCCTAACTCACCCTCTGTCACTTGCACTTCCCATCCTTATGCTAAGGTGCTATTGCATGAGGTACTTGTTAGAGCTGAGAGAGGTTTTCTTGAATCTTTTACCCTTGAAGAAAAAGTTAAGAAATTGTACGAAATAGTTATTTTACTATAAACATTGGCTTTTCTTCCCCGTATGTTCACATATTATATTCCTGCATTTTAAAATGTATGGATGCAAATAAATCTTTAAGTATTTCATTGAATCAACTCAAACTATATATATTTATGAGTTCTAGGGCAGAAAGGAAGACTTATGGTAACATCAACTGTAATGCTTAGAAGTTTTAAAGAGGTTGCCTTTCATAATGTTGCAATGAACTATGAAGTTACAATTAAATGGAATAAATTGAACTCATATGCCTAACCTAATATTGGGTACATTATTTTCTTGCTGGTATGAAAAGTCTTTCCTACTGTGGTTATTGTTTGCTTTTTTCACGCTAGTAAATATCAGTGATCTTCCACACCAATGCCTCAGGGTTGTGTTTTTCCCTTGAGTGGGTGTCAGCCTTCAGTTTTAGTACATACCTGCATGGTTGCTTAAAAAACAAATTTGAGTCATAATCCTGGAAAATTAAAAGAGGCATGTAATATTGCAAACCTATATTCTTGCTAAATCCATCATCTATATAAATTCTACTAATCCCTAGTAAAAGGGAGTAGACAGTTCTGTGTAATTTGGCTACTGCCTCCTCTCAAGACTCCCTCCCCACATTCCAATTTCCTAATGCCCTCCTTTAGCCTTTGGAAGTTGCCACATAATCCCCCCCAATCCAGAAGCTCATCCTGATTTCCACCATGTGCTGGGTTGAGTACCTCTGTCACATTTCCGATCACTTGGTGCCATGGGTAGATCAGATTTTATGGGACCTGAAGCTTATGAATCACAGGGGCCTTATTTTAAAAGAATAATTAAATAAATATAAAATTAGGTACAAGAACAAATACTTATTTAGAATGAGAAAATAAATCTCAGGTATCACAAACATAACAAAATCCAGAAAAAGAGCATAACAATTTTACTAATTAGCTTCCTGACATTCTACTAAAATACTTTTGCCTACATTTTTTTACTGCAGTCTCTTTACTTGCCTTTTTAATACCTAGAATGTTTATCATAATATTCTCTAAGGACAAAAAGATAACATAATCCTTCCACTAACACATTTGACCAAAAACTGGTTTTTATGTTGGTAGCTGGGACGCATAAAATATGAAACTTCCCTTAGGTTAATGTATAAAACAGGAAACTTCACAGGCAGCGATAGTATTGCTATTGATTTATACCCTCAAACACAAGTATTCTGATTAATTTGATTCCATATAATTCAGAAAAGAAAAAAAATGAATGTATTTGGATCAATTGTTTGCTGATTATAATTTTACGATCTGATTATGGAAAGAATTTTCCAGGGGGTAGCTACTGGCTTCTTAAATTTCAAACTTTTAGCATTGGACAACGTATGATGCATTCTTACCGACCTGTAGCCTTAACTTCCTTTCTAACACTCAATGTGTCACCTTTTGAGCAGTAGGAATATTCCTGGAATATTCCAACCTGTATTAGTTTCCTATGGCCGTTGTAACAAATGATCACAAATTCAGTTGCTTAAAACGTGAACATATACTATGTTATACTTCTGGAGGTCAGAAAACTGAAATCAGTATTAATGAGCCCAAATCACAGTGTCAGCAAGGTCACACTCCCTCTGGAGGTTCTAGGAGAGAATCCGTGCCTTGCCCTTCATTCCACCTTTGCATCTTGTGGTATGTGGCCTCCATTTTCAAGGCCAGTAGTGTAGTATCTTGCTTCAGTAGTCACATTGTCTTCTTCCTTCTCAGATCTCCTGAGATTGCATTTAGGGACCACCTGGATAATCCAGAATAATCTCCTCATCTCAAGATTCTTATTTACGGGCGCCTGGGTGGCTCAGTGGGTTAAAGCCTCTGCTTTCGGCTCAGGTCATGATCTCAGCGTCCTGGGATCGAGGCCCGCATCGGGCTCTCTGCTCAGCGGGGAGCCTGCTTCCTCCTCTCCCTGTCTCTCTGCCTGCCTCTCTGCCTACTTGTAATCTCTCTCTGTCAAATAAATAAATAGAATCTTTAAAAAAAAAAAGATTCTTATTTACTCTGCTTTGTCAGGTCGGGTCACATTCACAGGTGCCAGGAATTAGGATCTGCATATCTTTGGAGACCATTATTTATCCTACCACACACTCCCTCCTTAAGAGTCTCATAAATGACTTTACATGGAAATAACTACAAACTACAAACTACTTAAATAGATTTCACTAAATCCAAGCTAACATAGTCCCACCTAAAACTTTTCTTGCTGGATCCTCAAAATGCCTGCAATTATTTCAACTTTAGCTGGCAAAAGGGGAAATGTGATGAAAGTCAGAATAAAAAAAAAAGAGAGACCTCTCTCTTCATCAATTGCAATTAAAATATCTAATTTTTGCACGTTGAACAACAAAAACAAAGCAATCATGTAAACACCTTATTAGAGCCCTTCCAGCACTTTGTAAACTTCAATTTTATCATATGCAAGGTAGATGCTCCTCTGATCTATACCTCAATCATTACATTTAATGTTTTATGTTATAATTCTTGTTCTATCTCCACCAAAAACTCTAACGTCTTGCTGTTTGGGACATCATTCATGTATGTCTGGTACATATTAAAAAACAATTAGTAAAATGAAACAAAACAAAACAAACAAACAAAAAACACTTGTAAGCAAGTAAACCAAATTAGTGGAGACAGTAGCACTTTGGATTTGAACCTGAATGGGAAACTCAGATCTGCTGTAGGACTTTGAAAAAGTTACTTTCACTTCCAAGCTTCATTTTTCACCTGTTGCCTTGTTAAAAATGGCTACTAGATAGGATTGCTGCAGGATTAAAATGAGATCATACATAAAAAGAAAGCTTCTTACACACACACACACACACACACACACACACACACCTGATTACATCAAGTACCACAGTTCTGTGAAGCCATTTCTTATATTTTTAGGAGATTATTTGAATTGTCTCAAATATATAGAAGATTGAAACATCAAAGAACCTTTGAAATCTCTTGGGTCTCAGTTTACTTTACTTATAAAATGGGAATGATAGTTCGTAACTGCCTAAACATTTTCTGTGAAGCTAAATTTGTATAATCTCATAAAACTCTTAGGAGTTTTAGCATAAAACTCCTCATAAAATTTAGCACACAGGGCACCTGGGTGGTTCAGTGGGTTAAAGCCTCTGCCTTCGGCTCAGGTCATGATCTCAGGGTCCTAGGATCAAGGCCCACATCGGGCTTTCTGCTCGGCAGGGAGCCTGCTTCCTCCTCTCTCTCTCTGCCTGCCTCTCTGCCTACTTGTAATCTCTCTGTCAAATAAATAAATAAAATCTTTAAAAAAATTTAGCACACATTTGGTATTCACACACACTAGGTAGTAATAATGAGTATACAAATATACAACTAGTTGTATAGTAAAGGGAAAGTTAGAATCTGGGTGTTCTGGTTTAGAATTCCATGCTGCGTGTAGAGCCATGTTAGGTGGTAATGATAAAAAGAAGCTGTTCAGGGAACGTGAAGAGAGAATTCTCTCCCTGCTTTAACATAAAGTATCAGAAAAGGGCCAGGGAATATTAATATCAGGTGAAAATAACATGGAGGTGGAAGGATCTCACATGGAAACAGGAAGTACGATGTGGTTATTCCCTACCTCCAATGTCACCTTCTTAGAGATACCTGTACTGCCTGACCTCCTCCCCCCTCCCAGCCCCCAACCCCCACCCATGCAGGAGTCTTCTTACTGTGGTCTCTATTTTCACTTAGCATTTATCACATTCTTACATGCTAGACACTTTATTTATGATGTTCATTTTCTTTCTTCATATACGAGACTCCCTCCAACAGAAATTATCATTGGTTTTTATTTAAATTTTTGTCTCATCATGCATTCTCACTTTCCAGAAAAATGCCTGACACATTGTAGGTATGTGATAAATATTTATTTAATGGATGAATAAAATTTCCTTTCTAAAAGATACATGTTTTTTTCTGGTATGTAGCCATTTTGGGAGAAAAAGTATAAGAATTTTGTAAGCTCTTAGTTATGAAAACAACAAGTTATACTGAAGTTGGTCTCATTTTAATAAATTGCTCAATTAGGGTGCCTGGGTGGCTCAGTCAGTTAAGCTGCTGCCTTCAGCTCCAGGTCATGATCCCAGGGTCCTGGGATTGAGTCCCACATCCGGCTCCCTGCTCAGCGGACAGACTGCTTCTCCCTCTCCCTCTGCCTGCCGCTCTGCCTCCTTGTGCTCTCTATCTCTCTGTCAAATAAATAAAAATTTAAATTTAAAAAAATAAGTTGCTCAATTAATCAGTTAGTAAGCCTTGACTGAATCCACTTTGGAATAATCACCGTGTCAAGCTTTTAATAAGGGGCACAGAAGAATTTATAAACAAGCTACTTATAATCTAGAGAAGGACACAAAAGGAGCAAATTTGGGATGATTAGTGCACATTTCCAACTCTTATGTAATTGTTTGGCTCAGGTAAAGTGTATTGATTGAACTCAGAGGACAGGCAATAATTAAGGACAAGAGTAGCAAGAAGGTCTCCATGGAGCATGTAAGCACTTTTAATAACTGGGTGTAAAACTGTCCTATATCTAACAATCTTGTCATCTGTATGATCAATTACAGTGTTGAAATGGAGACTTCTCCATTACCCCAACCTCAAAGTTCCTCTACCTTAATGATTTCATGCCTTTCATTTCATATTCACTCCCACCCCCCATTGCTGCCTTAGCTCATACTTCTTTTTTTTAGTAAAATATAATTGACATATAATGTTATATTAGTTTTAGATATACAATATAGTGACTGAACAATTCTATACATTACTCAAGTGCTCACCATGATAAGTGTAGTTACTAAATAACGTTATTAAATAGTATTGACTATATTGACTATGCTGTGCTTTTCATCTCTGTGAGCTAGGACTTTGAAGTGCCTTCAGAGTAAATTGTAATCATGATGTCACCATCCTCATCCTCACCATCATCATCAAGACCAACCTGGAAAAGCCTGGTTCCTGGGATGCCACCTAGTTAACAATGCAATGTTCTGTTGTTCACAATAAAAGGGTAAAGGAATTAAAGATCACAACATTTTTGGAGACATGGTAAAACAAAATAATTGTCCTCACTATATTTAGAAACATCTATGGAGAAGTAAACAGGAAAATAGATAATTAGCGTTGTTTGGCTGCCTTTGACGAGACTGGACAATGAAATCACTTATGATGTACTTGGGGCTGTCCAAGCCCCATGTCCCTCAGAAACACTTTCTGTTGTAGAGAGTGAGCTGGGAGCTCATGGGGGACATAGTTCCTAGTTTCTTTTCTTGTCTGGATTTTTTTTAAGTTTTTATTTATTTTTTTGACAGAGAAAGAGAGAGAGAGAGAGCACACACAAGTGGGAGAAGCAAGAAGGGAGAGGGAGAAGCAGGGTCCCCAAGAGAACCCTGTGTGGGGCTTGATCACAGGACCCTGGGATCATGATCTGAGGTGAAGGCAGACTCATAACTGACTGAGCCACACAAGTGCCCCTTGTCTGGATTTTTTTGTGCAAGATTCACTACCTTAAGTATTTCAGGTATGAACTGCATCCCAGCCTCTATATAATAAATGAAATAAATCCAAACAGAAATGATTTCTTTTTCTTGTGTTAGTTGGTTCACTGTGTGATTAGATTTTATTGCAGTCAGTTATTTTTCTAATGACAAAACATAAACTGTCTAACCATGGAGGCTTAAACACACAATTGCAGCTGTATCTGATTATTTTACTTGCCTTATATAAAAAAAAACACAAAAACCTCTATGGACATCTAGCCTTTTGATTAACTGCCAATTATTCTATTACAGAGTAAAGCCAAGTTGACTTTGAAGTACTGTAATCAGTGCATCTAATCAGTGAATAGCCTTTGGAAGAAAGTTAAGAACTAGAGTTTGGAAATAAGGCAGGATCAGTCATTTTGGGAATAGGCTGCTGGATAGAAAATTCATCTTTCTGGTTTGTGTTATAGTAACACAATAGCTTGGAGGTACAGCTCCCTTGAGTAGAGTTCTAAATCCAACTCTAGCTTAATGATACCTGTTTTCAGCAAGGATGGAGAGCAAAGTTAGCTACCGAGTCTCAATACAATTCTCTGTGGTTGGGAAATTATCTCAATTTCCTTTTTTTTAAGACTTATTTATTTATTTATTTAGAGACAGAGAGAGGATGAGCAGAGCAGGGGAGGGGCAGAGGCAGAGGGAGAAGGAGAAGTAGACTGCCCCCTGAGTGCAGAGCCCACCTGCGAGGCTCAATCCAGGACCCCAAAATCATGACCTGAGCTAAAATCAGATGCTTAACTGACTGAACCACCCAGGCACCCCAAGTTATCTCAATTTCTTTCTTTCTTACTTTTTATTGATAGTAAGAATGAGTTTAATTTGGTTCTGTGGGGTAATCAATTTCTATGATACAGACAAGGAAAACTGAAACAGAAAATGGCTGGGTTTCACATTAGGCTAGTAACTGTCTGGACTAGATTAAGGTCCCTTGAACCTTAGCTCAGTTCTCTTCCCACACATCAACATTCACTACCTGGTTAGAAACATACTCAGTACAGTGAGATGATGGCCCAGTGTGGCATGTCCTCCTGATGGCTCATGGAGACAAAATGAAGGGGAAGACTTTACTTGTTCAAAAATTGTCACCAACATTTAGTGAGCATTTTCCGTGAGTCAGCACACATTGGATCCTATATTTGAACCATAAGAGGCTTTCTGTTTCTAAAGAATTTGCTATTTCATCCAGCAAAAAGAGCATATCAAATGCAATCACTAACCAAATGACTGACTCATGCTAAGCATCAAATGAGAAGTGCAATAAGAGGGGGCCTGGATGGGCACAAAAGATCCCTGATAGGGATAGGCCATCAAGGGTGTACAGAAGGTAGGTCATAGAAGCTGCAGGTAGAGGTGAGATTTCCAACATAAAGATAATTTTTCTTGGAATCTAGAAAGAGAGTAGTCTTAGAGGTAAAAATGTGTTGACTGGCTTGATTAAAGCAGATGATTTAGATTTCAATACAAAATTTTAGGAGCCTAAGCAAATATGGTATTGTCATCCTAGCCTTAAATTCCTGAAAAATTTAAGCAAATTGCTTTGTTCTATGCTGTACAAGCAGTGTCACTACCTAATAATGAGGTTTAATAAGCCTTTCTCTTGATAATAACAATCAACTTAAAACTAAATGTTGCCAGCATTACTTCTTTTGGATGGAATGTATAGTAGAAAAAAAAACAAGATATTTTTCACAGGGCATTATAATAATATGTAGTGAAATGCTTTAATTTATTTATTTCTAATATACATAAATTACCTATCTTTTAAAAATTCAGCAGTGAATTTTGTGCTTTAAAACATCTTCTGGAAGGAGTGGCAAGATGGCGGAGGAGTAGGAGACCAATTATCATCAGGTACCAGGAATTCACACAGAGAGCTATCAAACTATTCTGAACACCTACAAATTCCACCAGAGACTGAAGAGAAGAAGAGCAGCAATTCTAGGAACAGAAATTTGACCGCCTTCTGGAAGGTAGGACATGCGGAGAAGTGAATCTGAGGCGACGGGAAGATAGACCCTGGGGAGAGGGGCTGGCTCCCAGCAAGGGAGCGAGCAGCGGAGCACAGACTCGGAACTGTTAGAAGTCAGCTCCCCTGAGGGACGTTGCCCCAGAGACCAAGCGGGGGGTGAAACCCCTGCAGGGACAGTGTGGTCTCAGGACCCACAGGGACACAAAAAGACCGGGGGTGTCTGAGCGCGACCGAGCTCCCAGGTCTCAGAAGGAAGCCGGCGGGAGACATGGAGCTGAGCTGAGGTGTCTCTCAGCTCGGGGTTACCTTGGGCTGTGATCTGAAGCACAGCCGGGCCACTGATCTGTGAGCAGGGACCCCACAGGCGGCAGACCCGGAGAGACTCACCTTCCTCCTCTGGGAGGAGCGGTGCGGGAGCGGCTGCAGGAAACTGCTGGGTTCAGAGATTCTAAACGGGGCTGCTCCAGAGACAGAGACACTCGGTCACAGGCCGGGTGAGCTCGGAGTGCGGCCGGAGACCAGGAGACAGAAGGGACTGCTTTTCTCTGAGGCACACTGAGGACTGAGGCCCCAGGATCTCAGCTCCTCCGGGTCGGAGACTGGGAGCCGCCATATTCAGTCCCGTCCTCCAACGAGGTATGGAAAGCGTTCAGGGATCAAAAGATCCTGAGAGAGAGCGAACCCGAGCTGATTACTTAGCCTGGCCCCTGGCGAGGACCATGGGAATCTGCCTCGGGCAGAAACACTTGAGAATCACATCAACAGGCCCCTCCCCCAGAAGAC
>LNAC01000969.1:228125-281616 GCA_002007465.1 Ailurus styani
AGGGAGGGAAAAATAATGAATCAAGATGGGATAGGGAAGGACACAAACCATAAGAGACTCCTAATCTCACAAAACAAACTGAGGGTTACTGGGGGATGGAAGGGGAGGGATAGGGTGGATGAGTTATGGACATTGGGGAGGGTTTGTGCTTTGGTGAATGCTGTGAAAGGTGTAAGCCTGATGATTCACAGACCTGTACCCCTTGGTAGAATAAAAAGAAAATTATAAATAAATAAATAAATAAATAAATAAATATGTATGTTGCCAGATTACTTCCTCACAGACATCATGGCAAATGGATGGTTTATATCAAACTTTAATAATTGTTTTAATTAATTGATATTAATTAACTCTCTTGATTAACTTTGAAGATCCCCAAGAATTTCAAGGTTGGTCACCACTCATCTAAATGGAATAATTACATTAATTTTTATGTTCTATACTTACTTGCATAGTTGCATTCTTGAAACCTGGATTGATTTTTATAATATGATTCCATGACACATGCAGAAGAACCAAGCATGGAGACCGCAGATGGGAAATTGATCACATCCTGTTGATAGGAGTTTGAAATTTTTATGCGAAGTTCACAAATGTTTCTCTTACTAAAAATCTAGTTTTTAATTTTTTTCTTTCATATTGGAAAAAGCCCATTTGGAGACCATTATGATAGACTTATTCTAGAGCACCTGGGTGACTCAGTTGGTTAATCATCTGCCTTTAGGCTCAGGTTATGATCCCAGCGTCCTGGGATCCAGCCCTGAATCAGCCTCCCTGCTCAGCCAGGAGTCTGCCTCTCCCTCTCCATCTGCCTTTCCCCAGCACATACTCTCTCTTGCTCTCGCAAGAGCAGTAAATAATAAGTAATATTATTTATTAATAAATAAAATATTTTAAAAATAAATAAAATAGACTTATTTTACTTTTGAATGTTTGCTTTCTCACTAAAGGGAATCTCTGGAATGGGAATTTGTTAGCTGGAAATAAATAGCAGACCCACAGGATGAGGAATCTCCTCAGAGATGTGGGCAGGCTAGAGGAAAGCAATTAAGCAACCTGAAGCATTCAGGGTGGGGCTGTTATGGAGCCAGATGCAACTAGAGCCAGATGTTATGGCTCTAGTTCCTGATTTTGTCAGTTGGTCAGGAGATCCAAGTTCACTATAACTGCGACTTTTCTACAATTGATCTTCCTGTTACTCTCTGAAAGTCCATCAACTGGAAAGGATTCTTCAGTTAGTGAGGTGACCCAAACCTTTATTCATGCAGGTCTGAGTCCTTGGAGGTCCTGTCTTTATAGAGTGACCACACCTTTCATTGGATACAATTATTTGACAAAGCACTGACCAAAAAGCATCCCTGAGAATCCTCTGGATTTCTTACATGGATAACCTTTCCCTGTTCTGTATCAGCAACCCAGTTTCCTCTCTAGGTAATTGGGATTGAAATGTCTGCATTTTGGCTACATAGTAAGAACTCCGAAGAGCCAGGAAGCATTCTCCACATCCAGTGTAACAGAACAAGGACTGTGAATTTCAGTGTAAGCATTCCTTCTTGGATATTTGAACCTTCAAACATATTTCGTCCAAAATGGTGGGGAAGGAAATGAAAATTTTCTGATATGGGTTGTTAGATATAATAGTGATAGAGGCCACGCTCATCTCCTCCACCCCTTGGTTCCAGACCTGAATATTCTGGATGTAGGAGGGATGAAACCATGAATTAGCCTCTGATTTAAGGCACATACTACATCCTACAA
Organism: Ailurus styani; assembly: GCA_002007465.1. Classification (NCBI taxonomy): domain Eukaryota; kingdom Metazoa; phylum Chordata; class Mammalia; order Carnivora; family Ailuridae; genus Ailurus; species Ailurus styani. The sequence goes on from LNAC01000969.1 coordinate 229,884, forward strand.
ACAGTGTCCCAATGTCCCAGTGTCATTTCCTAGATGATAAAATAACTGAACCTTCTGCTGGTAATTTCACCATCCTATCAAGCCAGGTGGTTCTGGGTGAAAGGACATGTGGGTAAGACACATTAATTCTGTGGACATGAGCTCATCTGCAAAAAAAAATGATCAGAGGGAATTTTGATTGAGGTATTGTCTCGATGAAGATAGATTTCTGTAAGTTCACATATAATGCTATAGAGGAAGGTAAACTCAAATCTGAGGTATGCAACTAATCAACCTGCAACCAGGCAGTTAGCCAGTTCCTCAGGGTGATGGAATCATATTGAAGGCTGTATTACCTCTGCTGTTTGCAGGCTGGCCCTCGTAGTGGCAGTGGTCAGATTAATCCCATTGAGAGGATAGTCCATGCTTAGTTATGGATGGATACATGGACTTCATCCCTGCCATCAAGACTTGTTTGTGCATGAGCCTAGGAAGCAAGCACCAGGGGGGAAGAAAAGGGCAGTGTGACATCAGATGATGCTCATTTCACTCCCTCTGGGATTGAGGCTATCTCCACAATGCATGCCTGCTGGGTGGCATTACTCAACTAATCTCACATTCTGAATCCATTCCAAGAGGGCTAGCCATAAACTTTCTCCCCAGATGTCCTTGTTCTTCTCAGATCCTTTGTTTAACTGGACAACACATTAGCCACTGTCTAAACATCACTGTAGACCCATACCTCAGACCATCTCTTGTATGGACTGGCCAACCATATGTACTGTCCACAATTCTCCCCAGTGGGATGATACCCCTTCATAACTGCCTTTCAGAGCCACATTGGAATGGTGCTCTAGAAAGATGGACATCCCCTTTTGGCTGGAGTCATATATGCTATAGATCTATTCTCACATAGGCCTGTATTCTTTTGTTACTTGGTCAAAGGGAACTTTTCTTGAGATGCTAAGTGTGGATTGAGGGAGAAATTGTGAAGCAGTTGGGGAATTCCACCCAGGGGGGCTTATGACCTTCATGAAGAATGCAGTCCATCTATCTCCAAGCAGGGAGGGAGCTGGGACATAAAAACTCTCATATCTCTCTTCTAGCACCTCCAATCTGTCAGTGCATCACTTGGTTAACCCAGCTGGAAGCCAGAAAGCAAATAAGGTTAATGTCAGAAATATAGAGCAATATACAGAAGAATGGAAAATCAATCTGCAGGGACCACTGAAGAAAATCCAGAAGAAGGAGGAGCTTACAAATTACATATTTCCTCTCTGCTTCTCATTCCTTTCTCCTCCCTCTTTTTCCTCTCTGTGTCTCTTTCTCTGTCTCTGTCTGTCTCTGTCTTTATCACACATACACACACCACACACACACCACACAGGCACATTCATATGCATGTGAACAGTAAAATCATCTTGTTGGTTTACAAGATAAAAGTCATTTGTTGCCTTCTGTGAGGGCAAATGGGCTTTTGGAGATCATTCCAGTGGCCTCCAACATGGCTTTTCTGAAAATTATGTGGAGCTTCTGTCTATCTAAAAACGAAACTTGCTTTTCCCAAACATTGCACTTTGGAATAGTCAGAGTCTAAAATGTGGTGTCTCAGACTAGTCATTTGAAATGCTCATGGGAAAATGTTTATTTTAGGTGGCACCCATTCCTTTGACAGCTTGTCTCATGGGGACTCAGCAGCAACAGCAGCATATTTCAAAATTCTGAAGCCATTTACATGTGTTTTGGAAGCTTTTAATTGAATAATAAATAATTGTGAGGTATTGGACTTGGGATGAGTTGGCTCCAGAGGTGACTGATTTTCTAAAAAATGATTCAAAGACAGTTTAAAAATCTGTTCTGGTTTGTGTCCTTCCCCATCCCATCTTGTGGAAGGACACAAACCATAAGAGACTCCTGATCTCACAAAACAAACTGAGGGTTACTGGGGGGTGGGAGGGTAGGGATAGGGTGGATGGGTTATGGACATTGGAGAGGGTTTGTGCTTTGGTGAATGCTGTGAAAGATGTAAGCCTGATGATTCACAGACCTGTACCCCTTGGGCAAAGAATAAAAATAAAATTAAAAAAAAAAAAAAGATATACTTCAGACTTTTCACCAAAAAGCTTTCCATCTGATAGCTCTTAATATGTTAAAATGTATTGCTTTAACCACAGTTTTTGTTCATTGATTAAAAAAAAATCTTTAGAAAAAAAAATCTGTTCTGGGTTAACATAATTACAAGACAGAAGAATGATTTCAGAAGACGGTTTAAAGAGTATAATGAAATAGTGGCAAATGAGCTGAAGTCTTGAAGAGATTGTCAAAATTAGGAAAAAAGATAAACCTTTACCTTTTAAGTCAATACTTTGAGTGTTATTCATAGAAAGCAAATGTAAATGAAGTGGTTGTGAACTTGCTGGGCAAAACATTTTCTTTTACTTTATTTTTCTACAGAGCTCAGAAGTTCTAATCCAATAATGTTCTTAGGAGCAGTTTATAAACATATTCAAATAAACAGATACCAGGAAATTATAAATTGTGCCTATTGTGATATTGCTTAGGATATCAAGGTAACTAAAGGGCATTCAAGACATTACAAAATAAGCTGAGATGTATAATACTGTAGAATGCTTTGTTCTACATGGTTTCTAAACAAGGAGTGCATCCCTCTGGAGGATACTGAGAACTGCCCACAACCAGACTGAGACCAGACCAGCTTCTAGTATCTTAAGGACACGTTCCTGGGACCACCAGCCCCCTTTTGAGTTCCTGTATTGAAAAGCTCAGGGATGTCAAATAATTTATTATTTCCTCTTGCCAACACCTGACCATGGCCCTTGACTTCTTCTTAGGGCACTTAGGGCTTACAATCATGAATCCTTCCTCTGTTTCTTTGAGATATATATGTATCTCTTACAACATAGTAGTGTCTTTCTCACAGACCTGAAAACCATTTCTTTGAGATGCAGTCATCAGGAAGGATAGGGCCTCTAACTTCCATAACTAACTGCCAACTAGCAGATACGATGGACCCAACTGCATCGATGCTGACCACCCCTTCGTAACTTCTCACTTCCCTGACTCTACTGAGGTCCTACATGCTGACCCCTGATTCCTACTCATTTTCCCTCTAAAATGCCAAGTCACCCCTATGCACATCAGAACAGGGCTCAGCTCCCACTGTCAACAGTCACTGAATAAAATGTTTTCACCTCTTTACCTGAAGTCCAGCTTTGTTTCTCTTTGACAAAACCACCTCTGGGCACTAGCGGAGAGGTCCCTCTGTAACCAGAAGTCACAAAACCTCCCCCTTTAGAGAGTTTTATCAAATAGTTTTCTCATGCTAGCTGCTTCCAGTTTATCAAATTTCAGAAGCGAAATATGAAATAAGAGTCTAAAAGCAACCCCGAAAGAGATGCAAGTTTGGTTTGTAATCTTTTGCACAGAAGGATTCTGCTGTCAGTTTCCAAAACAAATGTCATTTGCGAACAATCATCTAGTTAATTTGGAGGGTGAAAGAAAGAACCTGTAAAGGGTCTTTGGGAATAAAAAAAAGTCTTTGGGAATATTCTTTGAACAGACAAAAACAAACTAATTAGAAAAATCCTGGGAACAAAACCCTCATAACATCTTGACCTTAACACTTTCAAGGTAATAGTGTTCTAGTGTTCCTAGGAGATTTTAAGCCAAGCTTTCAGTCCCAGGCAAATGTAGAAAATCATCTTTCTTGTCAGGAATGAAGTGAGGTATTACAAAAATAGAAAAGGGGTGATTTAAAAAAAGTGGGTTTAAATTAGCATTTAAAGTTTCTAATGGGCTTATCAAATATGACTAAACATTTTGAGACTTCTCTCATTCCTATCTGCTAAATGTACAAGAGATCTACAGTATGAGACCAATAAATTACTGTTTCTAATAGTACATTTTCACTTCTCCACAAAAACTTCAAAGTCAACGCAAGCAAGTATTTATTGGCAGTGGTATATACTGATAAAAGATATTCAGAATGTCAATGCACATTCACTTGAAAAGAAAAATTAATTTATGTTTGATAGTTATGATGTAATACAGAGGTGGTAAAAACATCTAGTTATTGGGACATGTAGTAAGTTAAAATATCTAATTCCTAATTTCCAGCCATCATGGAAAAATCGGAGTTTAATGTATTTAATTTTCCATATCTGTCTTACAAAACAGTCCTTGTAGAGTGGGAAATGGTTGTATTAGTCAACCAATACATTAACAAATCAATAATTATTATTAAAAACCCATCAAAAGGATTAACACACTAGTCTGGGAGCTGTAGTGATATAGGAAACTAACAGAGATATTATAGGAAACAAACAAAAATAATGTCATACCAGCAATAGGAATACAGCCTAAAAGAAGAAAAATATAAAAATATTTTCCCCCTCTACACTTCTGAGTTCCTAGCTGAGATCCCTACAATAAAGGATTAACAAGAGTAAAACAAACAGAATTTCATTAACATGTATGTCTCATGAATATACAGGAGATACCCAAGGAAAATGAGTAATTCTCCAAGGTGGCGTAGCTTCTATAGCATCTTCAACAAAGAACCATAAATCTGTGAAGGAAGACTGCAATAAGGTGAGAAAGTTGGGGCTTTCAAGGCCAGAGATAAGGGCTGCTTAGTAAAATTTGTCATACAGATTCTTCTGTTGCTTTCTCTAAGCTGATAGCGTTTAAAGTTGTCTCCAAGGATTAACCATGTCCTTCCTGGTAGAGAGGGGAAAAGGGACTCCTTTATAAATTTATGGCTGGCTTCAGACAAATAAGAGGAGGCAAGGGAGCTTTTCTAATATCTGCTTCTTCTCAACTTCTTCAGCTCAAAGTAATTATGCCAAAGTGGCACATTTTAGGATGGCTTACTGTGCTACTCTCCAATAGTGAGTTTGAAATATTAGGCAATTATGTCATCAAGATGGCAGTATAGAATTTCTAGTCCTCGCCTCCCTGCTCAGAAACATCAATTTAAATAATTATCTGCATGTGAAAATACCTTCACAAGATTCCAGGTGATGGATTACAGCACCTGAAAGACATAAGAAAAGACACTGAGAAGTGTAGGAGTAGATTCACACTACCCCATAACCCCTCTCCAAAGCCGGGCAGTCCATCAAGACAGACAAGGAGAGAGACACTCACCCCATAGGAGAAGGAAAGTGAGCACCCAACTTCACCCTGGACCCTAGAAATGGCCTGCCACAGAACCACTGCCACTGCTGTAGCCCAAGTTTGCTCCTTTAGGGCTGCTGTGAGCTCAGACCCCTGGTTCACCCTTGCACCTGCCAGCTCAGGTGACCCCAAGTGGATTTTGCAGCCACGGGAGTTTCCTGCACCAACCCAGAGTCCCAGGTGGGTCCCCCAGCACCAGAGTCCCAGCTGGCTCCCATGAAACCACGATCTCCCTGGCACCTGCTGGCTTCAGCTGCCTTGGGTTGCTCCCATAACTCCAAGAGATTTTCTAGGCTCCAGAAAAACAGAAGGATCCCACAAACACAGACCACCACCCCATCTGGTCTTTAGCTGGCTCTAGCAGTGGCAGGTGGTCCTATAGCCCCAGGTAGCTCCTATGCCATGAGGCTACCAATAGGCCCCCATGAACTCGGGATCCCAAACCAACTCAGTGCCAACTGATTTCCATGGCACCAGGCTCCAGATGAGCCCCTACAAACCCAGGATTCTGGATGGGTCCCGGCCAGGCCAAGTACCACAGAGCTAGATTTTTAACCAACCCAGCACAAGGCCTCTGGTTCAACCCAGAACCAGCCTAGCCCACATAGATCTAATAATAGTAATCAAAAAGTATGGATTGGTATGGATATGGTATTGGCATAAAAACAGACACAAAGACCAATGAAACAGAACCAGGACCCTACCTTACACCACTCAAAAAATTAACTCAAAATGGATTAAAGAATTAAATGTTAAGACCCAAACCTGTAAAACTCCTAGAAGAAAACATCAAAACAATCTCCTTGACATTGGTCTTGGCAACAGTTTTTTGGATATGACACCAATATGACATCCATATTTTTGGATATGACACAACGAACAACAACAACAACAAAGATAAATAAGTGGGACTATATAAAACTAAAAACTTCTGCACAGTAAAAGAAATTCTCAACAAAATGAAAAGGCAACCATCTGTATGACAAGGGGTTGCAATCCAAAATACATACAACTCAATAGCAAAACAACAACAACAACAAAAACCCAGTCTGATTAACAAATGGGCAAAGATAAGATCAACAGTTACATTTTTTAAAATATTCATAGTCACTAATTATCAGGGAATTCCAAATCAAAACTACAATGAAATACCACCTCGCACCTGCTGGAGTGACTATTACCAAACAGACAAGAGATAACAAGTGTTGGCAAGCTTATGGAGAAAAGGGAACACTTCTTCACTATTGGTAGGATTGTAAATTGGCATGGCCATTATGGAAAACACTTTGGTGTTTTTTTCTTAAATTAAAAATAAAATTGCTATATAGTCTGGCAATACTATTTCTGGGTACATATCCAAAGGAAATGAAATCACTATCTTCCAGAAATATCTTCATTACTATGTTCATTGCAGCATAGCTTATAATAGCCAAAACATAGAAACAACCTAAGTGTCCATTGACAGATTAATGGATTAAAAAAGGTCATTATGTATATTGTATGTATGTGTTATATATCTAAATTACCTGTACATAATGAAACTGTACTTATCCACATCATGATTAGCTGTGATGTGGTATCTTGAATAGGATTCTGGAATCTGAAAAGGGGTGTTACAAAGGAAATTTGAATAAATTATGAACTTTAGTTAATAATAATTTATTGATGCATTAGTTGCAACCAAGGTGCCATACTAATATAATAATTCGGTGTGGGGTAAATGGGAGGTCTGTATTACATTCTCAATTTTCTGTAAGAAACCCACTTCAGATACACAGAGGCTAAAAATTGCCCTATTTTTGTTCTCTAGGTTTTGCTAATTTGATTAAATAATTTGATGTCTCTTTACACAAATGAGAAGTACGGATAAAATAATTTATCTGAAATAATTTTCAGATAGTTTTTTTAGTAGAAGTATGTTTCATGCAGTGTCTGGGACATTTTTATATTAAAATTTTTTTGCTTTTAATTTTATTATTTTTTAAAGATTTTATTTATTTATTTGAGAGGGAGCGAGAGCACAAGTGGGTTGAAGGACAGAGGGACAGGGAAAAACAGATTCCCTGCTGAGCCAGGAACCTGATTTGGGGCTCGATCCCAGGACCCCAGGATCATAACCTGAGCCGAAGGCAGATGCTTAGCAGCGTGAGCCACCCAGGTGCCCCTGCCTTTTATCTAAAATTTAAATTTAATTGGTATGTCATATTTCGGCAGAAACCCTATAATCTGAACCTAGGTTCCCACCATGATTCTGCTCTTCCATCCTTGGTACATGGCTTCCATTCTCAAAATCACCTTTAAGTCAAAAGACACTGTAGTAGCTCAAATATCCATGACTGAGGTGAGCAGGAGGATGGAATGAAAAGGCAAAAGGCCCCAAACAGCCACTGCAGTCCTCTTTAAAGAGTTTTATGAGATTTCCATGGTGGCTTCAGTTTATGATGGTGGCTGGGGAATGTAGACTTTTTAGCTGGGCACATTGCCCAGCTCAATAAATAAAGTTGAATGAACCTGGGGGTCTATAAAGAAGAAAATAAGAACTTATATTAGGTAAATAACTAGAAGCTTTTGCCATGTTCCATAAAATATTTGCGCCTGAATTTGTATAAAAAATAATGTCTTCCATCACTTACAATTGATGTGCTAAAAGATGTACCACATTTACCACCTAATTAAGAAGCACAGGCTAATGTATACTTACAATTGGGCTCTGAAATCACAGAGTTTGTCCTGTCTTGTGATGATTTAAAAACTTAACAAGCGCTCTCACCCATTAAGTAAAGCTTTAACCTTCCCAACTCTTATCCTGGGCTTTTTGTTACAAATAATGAAGAGACCAGAAAAGGTCTGAGAAAGGGCAGATATTTCTTTACTGATGTGTAAAATAAAAATGAGTGGGAGAAAAGGAAGAAACAAAGAAAGAAAACAGGTAGGCTTCAGAGAAATTGGGACAATTTCTTAAATGTTATTTATATTCTTTATTTTTATTTATTTTTTAGAAGCTTCATATGGATTAAAAAGAATGGGGCAGTAGAAGAAAGATATTTGGAGAAGTGTCACCATAGACTGTAAGTTAGAAACTCTGTCCTGTCATATTGTTAAAGGAAATTTCCCAAAGGAGGGAATTCCTTTCAGCTCATTTGAGTGCTGTTCTGTGTGTGTGCTAGTTAACAAAGCAATGTAGTGTGGTCATAATACGAAAATAAAGGAATTAAGGCTTGCAAGGTTTTGGAAACATGGTGTGACAAAATATTTTTTTTCTCAGTGTATTCGAAATCACCAATGGAGGTATCAATGCTAAAACAGATACTTAGGTGTTGCTTTATTGCTTTCATAAGAAGATTGGACTCTGCAATCATGTAGGCCCAACACAGCCCAGGCCACATATCTCTTGGCAATTCTTTCAGCTTTAGAGAGCAGAGCTTAAGTGAAAACAAATAAACAAAAAAAAAATAAAAACAAAAACAAAAAACACTTTTGCCCTTTTGGAAGGCCGCTCCTTCTATTTAGCTCCGCCAGGTTCCTGAGTTCTGAAACTTCTCTAGCCCCACTGTTCTCATGAGATGAGCATTTTCCAGGAGGAACTCTTATAATGTAAGCAAAAGAGAATGAGTAAAATTCCATACGTGCAAAGGTGTGGGCATGTTTGTGGAGCACAGACAGTTGGAATGCAGAGTGAGCAGGGCAGAAAGTCCCTGCTTCCCTATGTATTCCTCAATACTACATGGCTGCTAGACTGAGCCATTATCTTGGGGTTTAAATTGATTTGGGCTTTGGGGTACCTGGGTGGCTCAGTCGGTCGAGCATCCAACTCTTGATTGATTTCAGCTCAGGTCATGATCTCAGGGTCCTGGGATCAAATACTGCATCAGGTTCAGTGCATTCAGCAGGGAGTCTGCTTGAGATTCTCTCTCTCCTTCTCCCCACCACCCCAGTAAATAAAAAGATCTTTAAATTGAGTTGGACTCTGAGTCTGAGTTGATAGCAACTTAAGCCAAGTGGAATCCTTGAGCCTTCCTGAATCTGTTGATCTGTAGTTGTGGATAAACTAGTTAAGTCATTTGGCACCTAGCCTCTTGAAGCTTCTCTTCTGGAACCTGCTCCTTCTCTTCAGTTCAGCTCTTGCCATTCCAAGTAATAATGGTAGTGCAAAGATAATAACATCAATATTTGTGCTAACTTTGTGCCAGGTATCATCTCATTTTCCAGATGAAGAAAGAAAGGCTTAGTTAACTTGCTCCAGGCCCAAATTTACTAAGCAGTAGAATGAGATTCAACCTCAATCTGTCTGACAACAAAGTCTACGCACTTACCTGACTATAGAAATCCAAATTCCTTGGCTTTGAGACTATTGTGGCCTGAATTTTCAATCCCTCCCACTCTTAGCAGTCTCCCTGGTTCTGTGCCAGAAGTCTCACCCTACCCTTCTCCCTGCACAGCTGAGTAGCAGGTGTGAAGTCTGTGTCTACTTATGGAGGTGCTCAGCTCTGTCCCTGGTGCAGGCTAGCACCTTGCCTTTGCTGCTTGAGGAATGAGCTGTGTTGAAAACGAACCCAGAGGGCTTGCCTTTAAGGAGCTCTTTAAGGAGACTCTGATCAACCTAACAAAGACAGCCTTCCTCCTATTTCTAAACCATCCCTATTTGCTGGAATGTTCCCAGTTCTTGCTCATTTTCACAGTACGGAATAACCAGACATGTGTTTCCCTAGCTTCCCACTGATACCTCAACTCACTCTCATCCTTTCCCGCATCCATAGGCATTAATAGCATCTTTTAATGTTATTCTTACCACATACAAAATTTTAAATACATCTTGGTAACATGGTAGGCATTCACAAGCCCCTCAAAATTTCCCCCTCTTTCATGAAGTCAAAGTTATTTCATCTACATTATTCAATATTTAAGCCACATTTGATAGATACCAGGCATTGCATCCTAAGTGTCAGAGATACAGAGATATAATAATGAACAAGAAACAGACCTACCCCTGAGGAATTGATTGTCCAATGCTGAGTTAGGTCCGAAAACAACTTGATTTGACTTAAGACAGAATGACAGAATGTTAAAGATAAAAATAAAGGTTGGTTTGCCCCCAGAACTGGGTAACTTATTGCTATTAAATGCAATGCTGAATGAAAAGGCAATAAATTTCAGACCAATTATTTGGAAAACTAGTTGAGCTCATGTAGCTGGTGACTTCCAACACAAGGGACATGCACTTACTAGTGTAGATGATGGGCTCATTTAATGGAGTGTCTGGTCACGGGCCAACATTATGACCAAAGACCATCAAGAGCCATTGAAGATTGGGTTTCAAGAAAAGGCAGTTCTATTGATCCAATGTAAAAACATTACTTTAAAATATTCTGGAAACTGTGGGTCAGGGCTCTGAAATATCAATCCTCAAATAAATAGCCAAGAGAGAAAACTATGATTATTGTCTCAGACTTGTCAAATCACCTCTTGAGAGGTAAATGGTGTGTTCTCAAAAAAAGAATGTGTTCATTTTGCAAACAGTATTCATAGGAAAGTGGAAAGCTGCCTACTGGGGCATAATTTTAGCTGTCCCCCAGGGCTCTATCTGCCTAACATGATGTCTCCTGGCATGGAGTATAAGTATAGCATATGAGCTCTACTGAATGGAGTGGCACATAAAGATCAAATAGGTCAAGATGGTGGATAATGTTGTTCAATCTTCTGACTTTATTGATTTTCTGTTTACTTGTCTGATGACTTATTGAGGAAGGAGTCCTTAAGTCTCTCTTAATTCTAATGGTGGGTTTGTCTACTTCTTTAGGGTCTGTCAATCTTTACTGCATGTATTATAAGACCCTCTGCTTGAGTCATACACATTAGGATAATTATATCTTCTTAATTAATGGGCCCCTTTATCATTATGCAATATCCATCTATATCCTTGTTTTGAAATCTACTTTCTCTTGTCTACCTTCAAAAATATACATTTTATGTTTATGTGTACTATATGCACTTTGTAGCATTTTGTTTCCATTTTCCCCTCTTTTTTTTTTGTTTTGTTTTTTTTATTTTTTTTTGACAGAGAGAGAGATCACAAGTAGGCAGAGAGGCAGGCAGAGAGAGAGGAGGGAGCAGGCTCCCTGCTGAGCAGGGAGCCCGATGCGGGCCTCGATCCCAGGACCCTGGGATCATGATCTGAGCCGAAGGCAGAGGCTTTTAACCCACTGAGCCACCCAGGCGCCCTCCCCTTTTGGTTTTAATGTTTTTTTTAAGACTTCATTTATTTATTTGACAGAGAGAGAGACAGCAAAAGAGGGAATACAAGCAGAGGGAGTGGGAAAGGGAGAAGCGGGCTTCCTGCTGAGTAGGGAGCCTGATGAGGAGCTCGGTTCCAGGACCCTGGGATCATGACCTGAGCCAAAGGCAGAGGCTTCATGACTGAGCCACCCAAGCACCACAATATTATTTGTTCATATATGATGTTTTTATATATGAATCAAAACCCAGACAGCACAGTGTTATTATTTTGTTTGAAATAGTTGATTATACTTTAAAGTTATTTAAAAAGAGGGTAAAATTTTTATGTTTATCCATATATTTACCATTCTGGCACTCTTCATTCCCTTGTGTAAATACAAGTTTTCATGCTGTATTGTTCTCTTAGTGCCTCAGCATCTTCTTAACATTTTTTGTATTTCAGGTCTGGTAATAATGATGTCCTTCAGCTTTTGTTTGTCTAAAAGATCTTTATTTCACTTCCATTTTGAAAGTATATAAGTCTAAGTTGACAACTTTTATTTGTCAGTGCATTAAAAATGTTTCATTGTGTTCTGGCTTGAATTGCTTCTGATGAGAAACGGGCTATTCTTCTTTTCCTTCTTCTGCTATGCATAATGTGTCCTTTTCCCCTCTGACCACTGGTAATATTTTCTCTCCAACACATTTTCATCAATTTGATTATTATGTGCCTTGGTGATTATATTTGTGTTTATTCTGCTTGGTGTTAATTGAGCTTCTTGAATCTGTGGATCTATACTATACATTCAACTTGGAAAATTTTTAGTAATTACTTTTTCAAATAATTTTCAAATACAACACACACACACACACACACACACACACACACACTCCTTTCTGGGACCCCAATCACACACATGATAGGCTGCTGGATTTTGTCACACAGGTCACTAATATTTTCATAATTTTACAGTTTTATTTTCTTCTCTCTGCTTCATTTTGGATACGTTCTATTGCTATTTCATCAAGACCACTGATTTTTTTAAATCATCTATTAATCTCATCCACTGTATTTTTCATTTCAGGTATTATCTTTTTCATTTCTAGAACTTTCATTTGAGTATCTTGCATTTTCCCTGTCTCTCCTTATAATGTTCATGTTCCCTGTAGGTCCTGAGCATATAGTTATCAGAATTATAAAACCAGCTTTTACATCTTCATCTGCTAGTCCCAACATCATTGTTATTTTTGAATCTGCTTTTGCTTATTAGTTTTTTGCCCAGTTATGGATTAATTTTCCTGCTTATTTGCATACTTGATAATTTTAGATAAAATGCCAGGCATTGTGAATGTGATGTTTTTGAGTGCTGGATTTTGTTTTATTCTCTTAAAGAGTATTAACATTTATTTTGGCAGGCAAGCATATTACTTGGGGAATAGATTAATTCCCTTGAGGCTGGTTTTAAATCTTTGTTTAGATAGGTCAAAACAGTCTAAACTACTCCAGGATTAATTGACCCTGGTAGAGAGTGCTATGGACTAACTTGTGTCCCCTCCTTCCACCAAATTCTTATATTGAAGCTCTGATCCCCAGGACTGTATTTGGAGTTAGGGCTTTTAGGAGATAAATAAGGTAAAATGAAGTTATAAGGCTAAAGTATTAATCTAATATGTTTGGTAACCATATTATAAGAAGAGAAAAAGAGATCTGTCTCCATATACACACAACAAGGAAAGACTATGTGAGGCCACGGTGAGAGGTGACCATCTGCAAGCCAGAAAGAGAGCTCTTACCGGAAGTCAACCCTTGCTGAACCTTGATCCTGGGCTTCGAACCTGCAGAACTGTGAGAAAATTAATTTCTGTTGTTTAAGCTCCCCAGACACCCAGGTATTTTTTATGGCAGCTCAAATGGACTAATGCTTTAAGTGAGACTTCTAATCAATGTTCCCGTTTTACAAAGCTTATTTACTCCAGCTGCTGTGAACATAAACTATTCCCAGTCTCGTGTAAGCTCTGAGAACTCTCTGACCTAATGTTGTTTGGTGGTTTTTGTTTTTTAAGTTTTTCTTTGAATTCCAGTTAGTTAACATACAGTGTCATATGAGTTTCAGGTGCACTGGTGGTTTTTTTAACACTTGCCAAAGTCTGAAGATAATGCTTCTGTCATCTCCAGAACTTCCTCTAATGAGCTACCAGCTACCCCAAATTTTCCCCCTCAAATTCTTGCTACCTCAGCCTCCTAGAACTCTGGTCTTTTTCTCCTCAACTTTGCCCAACTCCCAGGCTCTGCCTGGGTTTCCTGTCCATGCCCAGAGGCCTGGAAGATGCCTCAGGCAGTAGTCTGGGGCCATGATAAGGCTAACCTTGCTGTTCCCCTCCTCTCAGTCCTGCACTGCCTTTTGTCTGAATAAAAGTACTTATTTCATATTTTTTAATGGTTTTTTAGTTGTTCATGGAAGAAGGAAAATTCCATAGCAATTAATTTTTTTGTGAGTAAAACTGAATTTTAAATTTTTTTCCATAAAAATTGGGAGCATTTTTAGTTAAGTTAATTAATAGTTTTTGTTGCTAGCGTCAGTAGCACTCTACATGTTATTGAAGTATGGAATAGTTATTTACTAACATATGGTTTGTATTACAGGGTTTTCAAGCTTTACCAAACAACTAGAATCAAGGGCTTAACTTGGGACAGTCTGTGAGGTTGATTCTGGAATAGAGGGAGGACAAACAATGGAATTAAAACAGTGAGAAATTAAAAAATGTGCTAATGTTCAAAATCTAAAGGGATCAAGTTTGCCAGAACATTTGTTATAAAATGGAATGCTTATCTCTAATTATTGTAGCAAAATACTAGATAAAAAACCTAGTTTTTGTTTTCCATAACCCTCAGAATTTTCTGTTTATTAGTAATGACTTTATTGATTAAAAAATATTAAAGTTAAATATATAACATTATTTTTATGTGAAGTATGAATTAACTTTTAAATACCTTAGTTTAATCCAAGGTGCATTGTTTCTACTATAACGTTTAACTCACAAAGATCCTTCCTGGACTTCCTGAATCCTTAGCTACAAAACCTTAAAATCCACCATTCGGTGGAAGCCGGTCTCTCATGTAGAACTATGAATAACTTCATTGCTTGCCAATTGGCTCAATAGGCCAGTCAGCTGCAGAAAGAAGCCAATCATCTTTCCTCTAGTGGTAGAATGTTGCACTGGCCTTGCTCACTGCAGGAGCAGATGGTCACCCAAATGCCATTTACCTTTTTTTAGAAGTTCCTATCACACACTGACATCAGATTCACAATAAAGCTTATTTTAAAACAGCTGTACTTTGCAGATGGGACCTTGTAGGAATATTGCCAAAACTTTCTTGACTTAATCATAGATTAAACACATGTTTAGCCTGGCCAGCATATACAGTTATATAGTATGAAATGTCCCTTCGGCCTCTAATAGGTCAAGGGTTTACCAACCAAGTCCTGATAAATGAGAGAATGACCTAAGTCTGTACTGGAAAGGAACTGATTAGTGTACACACTCAGTTACTTAAAACTAGTATTTGTTTTTGCTTTATTTTTTTAAAAAAGATTTTATTTGTTTATTTGAGAGAGAGAGAGTGAGAGAACACAGGCGGGGGAAGCAGCACAGGGAGAGGGAGAAGGCTCCCCTCTGAGCAGGGAGCACAACGTGGGGCCCCATCCCAGGATCCTGAGATCACGACCTGGCCCAAGGGCAGACACTTAACTGGTGGAGCCACCCAGGAGCTCCCTGTTTCTGTTTTAAAATAAATCAATAGGAATACTCTCAGTCTATCTGGGCAAGTATTCTAGTCCACTAGAAAATTTGCAAATTGGGGCGCCTGGGTGGCTCAGTGGGTTAAATCCTCTGCCTTCGACTAGGGTCATGATCTTGGGGTCCTGGGATCAAGCCCCGCATTGGGCTCTCTGCTTGGCGAGGAGCCTGCTTCCCCTTCTCTCTCTGCCTGCCTCTCTGCCTACTTGTAATCTCTCTCTCTTTGTCAAATAAATAGAAAAAAATCTAAAAAATAAGAAAAAAGAAAATTTGAAAATAAAGTTAAAAATATAGACTTCAATAGTTTTGCTGTTTTTTAAAATGCTTTTGTCTTTCTTCTTACATTATTTTCTGCAGTTACAGATTGTGATGAATTTGCACGACATGATTATTTTTAATTGGTATATGAGATCTTAAAGGATAATGTTCGTATTTTTTATTACCTACCACCATCTTGTGGTTTTATTTATTTCAAAAACAAAGATTTTGTTAATTATGAAATATATAAAATGTGCCGAACACTCATAAAACAGTATTTCTGAGACATACAATAGTAGTGTTGTGCTACATTCATGACCTCTTTCTCTGTTTCAGCAACAAAATATTAAACAAAAGCTTAAGACCCCACCCATCCCCCAACCCATCTCTTCCTTCTCTCTTTAACTTCCTCACAATTATCACTAGACTTAGGCTGGTGCCTGTTTTCCATACATGATTTTGCAATTTTATTACATATGTATATATCCATAATCATATCTCTTTTAGGAACTTGGCTTCAGAGTAGTTGTTTCAACAGGATAAAGGGAATATGCAAGATGCTGGTGACAAATGATAACCACTTCTCTCTTCTCCCAAACAGAGCTCTTACAGCCATCTTTGATTTTCATAGAAATCACAGGCAAACTTTCCTTAAGTGGTCACAGTCAAATCCGTATCAGAAATATGACCTCTACCCTCTGGTTATGAAGTACAATCCGAACTACCATACTCCCCAGCAGGCATCTTCCCAGCAAAAAGTGAGCTGCTTTTTGTAGAGAGATGCAGCTGTTTTTTTGTTATGGGAAATTATTCATTGAAAATTAGGTACATTTGTGGGAATTTCATTAAGAAGTTTGTGTAATAGGAAGTAGAAAAACAAATTAAGTAGTATAAATTGGCCCTGCTATGCATCTAAGGGTTGAGCACAGTTCACGCTGGGTTGTAATCAGAACAATTCAGGCATCAGTTAAAGCAACATTTAGGAAGAGAAACCTCAGAAAGGAAAATACACTTGAAGTTGTACCAGGTGAGTTTCACATGCATGTGAGTGGAGTTAAATAACAAAAATTCAACCAAGTAAATTTTAAAGACCTAGTTGGCTTTACTTATTGATTCATGAATCAGACAGCATACTGTCCAACACCTAGAGGGGAACTCCAAAGGGTTATAGAAAATGAAAGGTTTTTAAAGGTAGAGAAGGAGCAGAAAAACAGAAATTATTATCAAAGAATCTATTGTTTTATTCTCCTAAAGGGAATGGAAAGGATCGATCAGGAATTTCCTAGTACTGTCCAGGAAATTCCCACATTGACTGGCTAAAGGTTACCTTTTTGGTGGTTGTAACTGCAATTAGGTCAGGTATTAAGTCTTGGTTTATTGACCTGGGGCCTTAGCCTAAGTGATGGCATTTTGGGCCCATGGTTTTCTTTTTAACGGTGTTCACACACATTCTGACTCCCCATCTCATCCCTCCCTACATCATACCCTTATCCCCCACATTGGACCACAACAGGCTGTGTTCTGCTCTCCCATCCTCCCCTCACCCCAACCACTTCGCATTCCAGCCTCACTCAGCAAAAGCTCAGAGAACCAGAGGAAGGGAAACCACCTGCCATCACTCAGCATTACTGGACAATCACTCAACTTCACATGACTTAGTATTTACATATGTGTAGTATTCCATTTGGGCTACTACCATCTCTGTTTGTTTAAAGAGAAATTGCTGTTTCATATTTACCATCAGTGCGTTCCCTCCCCTGTGCTCTGAAAGCATTTGCTACATCAGGGAATGGTTATTAGTTCATAATTGTCTACTCTTCAAGGCTTTGAATTCTTCAGAGGCAGTGTCTCTTGTCCCTAAGAGTATTTTATCTAATGATAGAAAAGGGGAAGCACAAAAGTAAAAACAGTTTGCATCCTTGACGAACGATCAGTATCTTCATCCAGGGTTGTGCATACTTCTAGCATGCTCACATGCATACAATTTCCCCAAGGATGTAAGCTGCTCCTTTAGAGACTTCCATTTTTTTAAAACCTTTTTTAAATATTTTATTTATTTATGTGAGAGAGAGAAAGTGAGAGCACACAGAAACAGGGGGAAGGGTAGAGGAAGAAGCAGTCTCCCCACTGAGCAGGGACCCCAGTATAGGATTTGATCCCAGGGTTCCGGGACCATGACTTGACCCGAAGGCAGATGCTTAACAGACTGACCTACCCAGGTGCCCAAGACTTCCATATTTTTAAAAAGCCTCCATAATTATATTAAACCTCAATATTTTTTTTTAACCTCAATATTTTTACCACTTGTAAATATTCAAGTAATATTTTCATTTACCTATTATATATGAGATATTGCTTGGGCTCTAGAGATGCCACAATGAACAATTTAGTTATTGTCAACTGGTTTCTATTCTAGCACATGCTTCATTTTCCTTGGTGTTATGTGCTTTAATTGTTGACCTGAAATAATTTCATTCACCACAATTATGTTAGAGATTCCTTGTCTATGAAAATATTAAGAACTTCTTTTTAGTAATTTATATCAGAAACAACACTTAAAATGAAGAAAGTATTAATTTCATTCAGTCTTTATATTTTTTAGCCCTAATTGCGTTTACTATATATTTAGCAAAGAGGAGAAGCACATATAAAAAACTTATTTGAATTCCGGACATTAATTATATATAACTTTTCACAGTCTAGCAGAGAACGTAAGCAGGAATAGTAAATAGAGTTGAAAATAGAGGGGCATTCAAGTGGCTCAATTGGTTAAGCATCTGCCTTTGACCCAGGTCATGATCCCGGGCTTCTAGGATGGAGCCCCGAATCAGGCTCCCTGCTCAGCAGGGAGTCCGCTTCTCCCTCTTCCCCTCTTCCCCCCTTCCCCTGCTCATGCTCTCTCTCTCTGTCTCTCTCTCAAATAAATTAATAAAATCTTTAAAAAAAAGAAAATAGACATAGCACTTTCCTCTGGTAGCCACTGATTATGACTTGTGGATTTTGCCCCACTCCTACATACAGGCTTCTGGATATGGAATGAATAAGTCGCCGGGATGAAAGATACAGCAGAGGGAATGTTGTTAATGGTACTGCACTAGCATCGTATGGCAGCAGATGGCAGTTACCCTTGTGGTGAGAACAGCATAACACAGAGAAGTTGAATCATTCTGTTGTACACCTGAAACTCATGTAACATTGTATGTTAGCTATACTCAAATGAAAAAAAATAAAAATAGATAAAATATTTTGTTTTCACTATTATAAAAAAGCAACTTGCCCACTTCTACTTCAGAGAAATATAAGACTCAGCAAGTTGAGGGGGTCTGGGTGGCTCAATCGTTAGGCGTCTGCCTTCGGCTCAGGTCATGATCCCGGGGTCCTGGGATCGAGCCCCACGTCGGGCTCTCTGCTGAGCAGGAATCCTGCTTCTCCCTCTCCCACTCCCCCTGTTTATGTTCCCTCTCTCGCTGTATCTCTCTTTGTCAAATAAATAAAATAAACAAAATCGTTAAAAAAAAGACTCAGCAAGTTGATGATTAGAAACCTTTTAAGTATCCATTGAGTGAATGGATAAATAATAACAGGGATCTGAGGTCACACATGCTACTACCTCCTGGTCTACCTTCCGCTACCTCCTCACATCTCAGCTCATGAATCCATATAAATTACACTACCCTTTGGAGGGAGAGTTTATTTGCCTATAGCTACCAGTATATTACTCTTTTTCTTAGGTAATGAGAACTAGGATAGCTTTTTTGCTTCCAAATCAGTCAACTTAAATTGTGCCTATTAATCACCTATTTTATAATACTAAAAGATTTTAATTTTAGCTTTATATCTGGTACAACTTATTGATGGGTCATTGTAAGGAAACTAGCACTTATAGTAGGTATTTATGAGATTTATTATACAGTATAGATTGTACTTACTCAATTAGAAAGAAAAAAATTGTCTGACACAGAATTTTAATAGCTTTCTACTCCCTAAGTTAAAATCATTACCTGAAGTTGAATAAACATTTATAACTTGGCAATGTTTGATATTCAGGTTGTCAAGTGGATTTCTAATGCCTCCTGAAGGAAATAGCATAAATAAGGACACTCTGGAGCAAGCTCTTTACAAGCCATCCAAGGGACAGAATCTTAGGCCTCTTTCATTTTATGTAGGGTAATAGATGATACCATTTCCCATTCAAACGATCACTTTCATGAACTGAACTTCTGAAAGATAATTCTTAAAATAGTTACACTTTTAAGTTGAGTTACCTTATAAGGATGGGCTAAAAAATAAGAAAAAAATTACCTAATACTTACCCATTTGGAGAATGCTCCAAGAGTTTACCATTATGTACAAACTAGCTTACACTGGGGTATGCGATTCTCTCAGTGGGCAAGCAAATCTACCCAGGAAAACAACTCAAGCTTCCTCTTTCTTTTCAACCTGCATTCCTCCTTGCTAGGGTAGAGGTTTGTAGCTGCTGAGATTTGTTACTAGATGCTATTAATCATTTTCTACCCAAGTCTTCATCCACAAAGACCCTCATTCTTTGCCCCCAGTTGCACGGTCCTAGAAAGCTGTCTTCTTCTTCTTCTTCTTCTTTTTTAAGATTTTATTTATTTATTTGACAGAGAGAGAGAGAGAGAGAGAGAGAGAGCGATTACAAGTAGGCAGAGAGGCAGGCAGAGAGAGAGGAGGAAGCAGGCTCCCTGCTGAGCAGGCATCCTGATGCGGGGCTCGATCCCAGGACCCTGAGATCATGACCTGAGCAGAAGGCAGAGGTCTTAACCCACTGAGCCACCCAGGTGCCCCAGACTGCTGTCTTCTGTATTGTCTCAGGGACCACATCTTCTTGGTACCATTCAGTGGGTACTCAGCTGCTAGCTATGCCTGGAAGACCTGCCAAGATATGCCCAGGAGGGATGGTCTGTAGCTGCCCAGAAAATTTTGCCACCCCCAAAGTTAGTGCTAGTGATTGCCTGGACCTGCTTTCTTCTCTCACCTGGAATCCAGAGACTTTTTTTTTTCATTAATTCCTATCAACACTGATGTTGAACTTTCTCTTGGTCTGTTCCTCTCTCAGATTTGGCACTTTTGTGCTGACCATGTCCATATATGGCCCTGGCCCTGCCACAGCTCTCCTTTTGTTTCTTAAACTAGCAGGAGTGGTGATACATTGGGCAAGTCCAATGTTGTATCTTGCTCATTTGCTTCTGGTTTCTAGTTGCTCAATTTTCAAATTAGCTGGAAAATTTTTCTCCTTATCTACTAAAACAACAACAACAACAACAACAACAAATTAAACCACTTATACATAATGAAACATTTACCCAACATAGACTACAAGCTTATTTTCTCATTCAGAATTATTCATTAGGAGGAACCACTATTAAGTTAGAATTATGCTGGAGACAATGGCAAGCAGCTTCTCCAGAGCAGGGTGAATTTACCATCCTTCCACATTCATCGAGGACTGAGGTTTGGCATCCTAACTGCAGCCTCCCAGCATTTGGTCCCCACAGGCCAGTTCTGGTTCCCTTCCCCCTCCCCCCCCAACCCTGGAGTGAATAGATCTGAGCCTCTAGGATACTGCTGCTCTCATACTGACTTCACAATTCAATATCCTTCCCTAGCACTTTGTAGATTTTGTGTGAGAAACGGACTGCATTAAATGTAAGGGGTCAGGATCATCTGCTAACCATTAATATAAATTTTAAGGGGTGAAATTTACATAAACATAGTGACTTCTTCTTCATTCTCCTTAGGATTTTAAGGCTATGCTCAACATACTAGGAATAGAAGAAAACTTCCTCAATCTGTTAAAGGGCATCTATGAAAAACCTGGAGTTCTCATTATACTTCACGATGAAAGACTATATCCTTTCCCCTGATTATCAGAAATAAGACAGAGATGTTCACTCTAGCTACTTCTATTCAACATTATATTAATTGTAGCCAGGGCAATTAGGAAAAAAAAGAAAGAAAATAAGCAAGAAAGAGACAGCATCCAGATTAGAAAGAAGGAAATAAACTCTCTACTTGCAGATGAATAATATTGCATATAGAAAATCTTAACATATGCACTAAAAAATTATTAGAACTAATAAAGGAGTTCGGCAGAGTTGTAGGATACATGGTGAGTATACAAAATCTCAGTTGTATTTCCATGCAGTAGCAAAGTACAAACCAAAAATAAACCAAGAAAAAATTTTCATCTAAAATGGCATCATTATGTTGTACACCTAAAACAAACCTAACACTGTCAGTTAAGAAAAAACATCTCGAACAAAATACTTGAGAACAAAAGTTTTAGGAGCACTTCGTGGCTCAGTTGCTAAGTGTCCAACTCTTGATTTCAGTTCAGGTCATGATCTTAGCATCATGGGATCAAGGCCCATGTCAGGCTCCACACTCAGCTCAGTCTGCTTGTCCCTCTCCCTCTCCTCCTCCCCCTGCTCTATCTCTTTCTAAATAATAAAAAATTAATAATAAATAAATAAATAAATAAATAAATAAATAAATAAATAAAATCTTTCTAAGAAAAGGTTTTTAAGGGTAGAGTGTCTTATCATGATAAGACGGTTGGTTAGGTGATTAAATAAAGTGTTAAACTCCTGAACCTTGTAACACAGTAAGGTAGATTCTCCTCCTCTCTTTATGAATTTCAAAGACTGTACTTTAAATTATGAAAGATGCTGAAGAGAGGAAAAGGTGTGCAAGAGGTAAATTAGGCCTTTTTTTCAGTTAAAAAAAACCAATAATACCAAAAGAAAAGAATATTTGTTCTCTACACGAAAAATTACTAATGATTTTTCCATGGTTAAATTTAAATGATGCCAATATTCTCTGGTCAAAATATACAGTTTATATGAAAATTATGTCAGTGTTTTAGAGGAGAATATGACTGAAATTTTTATAAATTCAATAAGCTTCTAAAATAAATTCCTGAAATGAGGTTTAAAAAAGCAGAGCTTATTAAAAATCTACACAGGAGTCCAATTGCCGGAAGAATAAGGCACGCCAATCTGTTTCTTTCTGACTGTTTCCCATTCTGCAGTGCAACTCCAAATCTCATTTTATCATGTCTCCTCCTCTGCAAACAGCTAATGGTGGTCCTCTATTGATACTAAACTGAGTCCTGGATCTCTGGGCAGGTATGCAACCTTGAAAATTATCCCTCTCTGGATTGTATCATTAAGAAAAAGATTAAGAGTAGAGACTGCTGACACTCTTTTTGACACTGATTAGGACAAGTAGATTAACAATATTTAATTAATTCGTATAATTGTCCTAACATTCTTCCATAGCACTCAACAAAATGAATGAGTTATATGCAAGAGTAGACCTGTCAATCAATGCCTCCAATTCAATATACTTGTCAAAGATGTGCTGAGATCAGTTGGGTAGGACTATTCCTTCGTGAACATTTTAGCAACTTTTCCTCTGACTCAGTTTTCTCCTGTTTTTTTTTAGCCTTGTAAATATGTTTGGCTAACATCCACCACCTGTGTGTCCCATACTGAGCAAACGCTGACAGGAAGGGGCAGGAAGCTTTATCCACTGTTCTCCCACCAACACAGCCCAAAGACTCTTTCCTGACTACCAGAGCTAACACACCCTGACCCTCAAAGGCAGAGTCAATCCATGAGCCATTCTTCATATCTCCTAACCATTCCCAGTGCTGGCTTAGTCTAGAGATAAGACTTCTGCTTCAGTTTCCCTGCACTGCTTCCAGGTAACAGTTCAGCTACCCCTATCTGGTCCTTCCTTGAGCAGGAAATATGACAACCTGCCTAGCTCCCCCACACCTCTTCTCCTACCACTGATCCTGGCCTCTGTGCCCATAGCTCACAAAGGAACAGGGTTCCCAGCAGCACCCATCTTGCTTGAGTTTAAGATTGAAAAGGAATGTGGCCATATCCTTTTTATACCTGGTTTTGCCTTTATACCTGCTTTTGCCTTAATATATTTCTTGCCATTTGCTGTAAGGGACAAATGACAAATTTCATTCCTGCCCAAGCACCTATACCACCCTAGTGGGAATGTTTAGCTCCAAATCAATAGTTCTCTAAATTTAACCAAACTTCACGGAAGACTATTCATGTATTTTTAATTTATTACTTTAAAATAATTTTAGACTTACAGAAGAGTTGCAAAAGAATAAGGGAAAGAGTTCCCATGGTTATGTTATACTGCAGAAGGCATTTTACAGATTTAATTAAGGTCCTGATTAGTTTACTTGGGTTCACCAAAAGCAAGATTATCCTGCCTGGGTCTGAACTAGGAATTGGAAGAGACTCTTCATGGAGAAAACTGTAGGTTGAGGATAAGGCCCTTTGGCTGGGAATAGAGGTCACATCTAGGAGTTGAGAAGGTCCCCAGTTGATAGCCATCAAAAACACAGTCTTCAGTTCCATAACATAAAGAATTGAGTTCTGGCAACACTCTGGATGAGCTTGAAAGACAACCCTGAGCTCCAAATGAGAACACAACCTCCTCAAACCTTGATTTTAACCTGTGGACTAAGCAGAAGACCCTCCCTGGACTCCTGATCCACAGAAACTATGACAATGATTAGATGTTATTTGAAGCCACAAAGTTTGTGGCAGTTTGACATGCGGCCAGAGAAAACAAATATGTACACTAACTTTCCTTTTGTAATTAATGAATATTTAGGGAGAGATACTTAGAGACTATTCAGATATTCTGTTTGTTCATAAACTTTTACCCCTGACTGTTAGTCTCCATCACTGGGTCTCAAATGCTACCATGATTATGATGCTAAGACAGGTTAGCTAAGCTATAGTTAGCTTTCCAAAAACAAAGTTAAAATCAAGGAGTCCAATTTATGCTTCCTGACAGAATGACACATTTCCACCATATCATCTAGTTATCATTCTTAAGATTGTAACAGCATTCCTTGGCTCTATGCACTAGAAGCCAGTAGCATCACCCAGCTATAACAACCAAAACTGTTTGCAGACATTTCCAAATGTCCTTGAGGGGGGATGGGGGTAGGGCCAAAATATCCCATGATTGAGAACCACTGACATAGATATATAGATAGGTAAGTAGATGAGAGAGAGAGAGAGAGAGAGAGGTTTGCTTACTTTTCCAGTTTGTCAAATTATGGAATCCTCTGAATTTCCCATCATTTTTTATAGGTGTGCCAAGGCAGGTCCCTTAATAAGGGTACAAGTGTTCTTCACTCATGAGACAGTATGTAAACTGACTTCTGTAAAGCATAATGAGCTATAATTGAAATTGTAAAGAAAGGTACAAAATTAAGAGCTGCTGAAGAGCAATTAAGTAAATAAAGGCAACTGAGTAATTTAGCTAAATAAAATCCAATAGCTGCAAAGGCAAAACAGAAGAGCACTCTGTAAACAAGTAAGCACTAACATTAAATACAAAATGACATAGCTACCTCGGTAATTCCATTGCAAATTGGAATCCTGATACAGAATTAAGAAAAATGTAAATGGCTGACAACATTATGACTCATTTGCTACAGTGATGTACGGCCAGCGTTTCCCAATGGAAGGAGCACAGGAACAAGAACCAAAGTGTCTGGCTTGGAGCCCTGGCTGCACCATTTGTTGGCAGACCTGAACAAGCCTCTTGTTCAGTATTTTGAAATATACTAAGGGGGGGTGGCCTAGATAATTTCTTGTTTTCTCATTCTCTAAAATTCTATGACTCTAGGTTCGAAGAAAAGCAGCTAGACCTGAAACTATAGAAGTACTCGATACTCATCTCTCTTAATGCCAACAGAAAGCCAAGTTTCTGCTCTCCTTAGTTCTTCAGCCTGTCAGAAAGAAGCAACCTTGATGGATACTTGTTAAACAAAGGTATGTTTTAAAAATGAACAACTATGATAATGAGACAAAGACTGTACAAGCTGCACCATTTCAGTTGACTATTTGAACAAAAGAAGTTCAGCTGTTTCTAAACTATGTGAACCATCAAAAAGAAGAAGAAGAAGAAGAAGAAGAAGAAGAAGAAGAAGAAGAAGAAGAAGAAAAACAACAAAAACAACAACAACAACAAGCAAACATCTTCTACCAAACTCTTTGCTAACTCAGTTCTGTGTAAATCTGGTCTGGGAGATGGTTATGCAACAGAGAAGGCAACAGAGAACTGCTACCAGCATTGTAGAATGTTGGTCTAGATAGTAGCAGAGACACATGTCACGCCATACCCTTTTCCAGAAGGACTTGGCACCACTGCTGCCTTTACAGTTATCCACATAGATGATCTTTTCCCTGCTGTTATTCTGGTAAACCTTAAGCTTAGCGACTCTGTAACTCACCTCTCTGTCACCACACAGGAATTCTGACAGTGGTTAGTATATATTGGATGCTCTGCAGATGCTTGTCAAATAAGTGAATAAATGGATGAATGGATGAATGGCTAGAAAAACTTGACTCTGCGTTCAGTCTCCTCCATGTGAATTACCATGATGGTGTTTGTAGACCACAGAGTCTCATCTTTTCTCAAGAAGGGACACCCCTAGGAATGTATATTCCAGCCACATTCACAGCTTAATGGGCCCCTGTGGAATCCATACAGGCTGATGTACATCTAACCTGTTAACCGATCTCCACAGCTCCCTTCATCTGTTAAGTATTCTCTTCCTTTTTAAACAGTCAGTTAAGTTCCAGGCCTATCCTGACTTCAGTGACTGAAAATATGAGATATTTTATATCACTGTTTGGGGGCAGAGCAGAGAACTAAATGTTCCGTGGTAGTCATGCTTTTTAACAAGCTGCATTCAGCCAGTTGCCCTATTAAAATGGCACACCAGTTAATTAGTTTTTCATTTGTAGGTGAATGGGTTTATCACCAAATAGCACTTTTTTCTCTGTGTGAGATTGGGAGGGAACACATCAGCTATTGCAATGCTTTTAAAACCCTTGTTGAAAAAATACATGAAGACCAACTAATGACAAAAACAAAGGCTATTTATTCTGAGCTTGCTATAGCAAGTAGTCAGTCATCATCACTTACAGGTTGGCAGAGACTCAAAAGCAGGCAGAGGAGTGGGGTAGCTTTATAAAAGGAAAAAAAAAAGAGGGGGAAGTCTTCAGATATATCCCAACTGGAGACTGTTGGCTTAGGAAAGCTGCAGGTGAGCTGAGATGCAAGGTATGCTATGTGACTGGTCAGAAGTGCATATTTGACTTTTTCCTGCTTATTATTGTTCAGTTATTGTTTATTTTTCCCCTAAGTATTTTATTACTTCTCTTTAAGATAAGACATGTCTTTAAGATACCTGTATCTGCATAAAATTACCACACCTAACAAAATTAACTGTAATTCTTCAATGTCATCTAAAACTTGGTCTATTTTCAAATTTCCCCAATTATCCCAAATATCTTTCCACAGGCGGCTTAAATCAAGATGCAGACAAGGTCCACAGACTGCATGGGGTTGATGTGTCTCCAGTCCGTGATCTATAATAGTACCCTTTTCCTACTCTAGAATCAATTGTCCTGTAATACATTGTCCTGTAGACTTTGTGGATTTGGTTGATGACATCACAGAATATCTTTGTATGTTTCTCTTTGTCATATTTCCTGTAAACTGGCATTTAAATTTAGAGATTTGATTAGATTTTGGCTTAATTCTTTTGGTGCAAATTCTCCATAGATGGTGCCACATGCTGTTAACTGCATCAGATAAGGAAGCACAGAAGGTCTGGCTACCCTACTCTCAGTGACATTGTGATCAATTAGTGAGGCTGTCAGCCTCCCATCCATCATGAAGTTCCCCATCAACCTTTCATCTTTTCATTTGTAACATCTTTAGGATGTGCAGGCATCCTATTTCAAGCATGTTGTCTTGCACTTCATTTAAATCTATATTTGTGTCTTGAGGAGTGTTTTATAGTTTTAATCACAAAGGTTTTATACATTTTAATGAAACCATTCTCAGAAATTTTGTATATATTTTTTTGCTATTGTGGTGTCTTCCCTTTATTGTATCATTTTTTTCCAGCTTTACTAAGATGTTATTGACATATAACATATGTAAGCTTAAGGTGTACAAAGTAATGATTTGATACATGTTATACTATGAAATGATGACTACAATAATGTTAGTTAACACTTCTATCTCCTTACA
This sequence comes from Ailurus styani, assembly GCA_002007465.1. Taxonomy (NCBI): domain Eukaryota; kingdom Metazoa; phylum Chordata; class Mammalia; order Carnivora; family Ailuridae; genus Ailurus; species Ailurus styani. Next base: position 257,454 of record LNAC01000969.1, read on the forward strand.
TAATGATCATCTTTTGTGGAAATAACATTTAAGATCTACTCTCTTAACAATTTTAAAGTATAGAAAATGTAAAGTGTATAATACAATACTGCTAATTGTAGTCAACATGCTGTTTGTTAGAACCCTGAAGATTTTTAATCTTTTTTAAAAAGATTTATTTATTTATTTAAGAGAGAGTGCATGAGTGAGCAGTGGGGAGGGACAGAAGGAGAGGGAGAGGAGACTCTTAAGACACTGAACTAAGCACAGAGCCTGATGCAGGGCTCCATCTCATGACCCTGAGATTACAAACTGCGCTGAAACCAAGGGTCATGTGAACTGAAACCAAGAGTCAGTCGCTTAACTGACTGAGCTACCCAGGCTCCCCTAGAGCTTATTAATCTTATAGTTGGAATTTTCTACCATTTGACCAAACTTTCTCATTTCCCCAACCCCCCATGTTTACTAATAGACCCAAATATCTTTTTAGTCTTCCTGTAAAAATAAGAAATCAAAAGTAGATAAATTTAAACTTGTGTCTAGCAATTAATATTTCAGCATTTTGTCTTATTTGCAAATGATCTAGATTAATTAATATCCATCTTTCAAATAAGTATAATGTCAAGGTTTAAAGTTACTGAAAGGGTTTTGGAAACTTTTTAAGCAGAAAAGTTCATTTACAAAATTTATTTCATTTATATCTACTTAAAACATGTGCTCTTAACAATTATGCTTGGATTGTTTATGAAAAGTTTCATGAGACTTTGGACAAAACTAACCATAACCTTACGTTGTTTTCTTGTTCACAAATTTTATAATATAGTCATGTTAAGCAAGCATCAAATATTGCAAAAGTAAAGAACCTAAAAGTTAAACATGTGATTCTCCCCACCAACTTGTTCTTGACATACATCAAGCTATTTATTTTTATTGCACATCTTGTTCTTAGAATGATTTTCTAATTTTATAGTCTCTCATATCTAATAGAGATAACATAAGCTTATTTGACTAGTAAACCCAAGTTTATTTGACTAGTAAACCCAAGAATAACTATGTACTTAATCAAAGTGACAATAAAAGATTTGAATGTAAGTAAAAGCATCATGGTTTATATTTTTTTAAAAAAGCTTTAGCTCTTTCAATATTGAGGAGAAATGATTTTTTTTATTTTTTAAAAGATTTTATTTATTTATTCATAAGAGAGAAAGAGAGGCAGAGGGAGAAGCAGGCTCCCTGCAAAGCAGAGCAGGGAGCCTGATGTGGGACTTGGTCCCAGTGTCCTGAGACCATGACCTGAGTCAAAGGCCACTTAACTGACTGAGCAGCCACTTAACTGACTGAGCCACCCAGGCACCTGGGAAATTATTTAAATATAAGGCAGAGAGTTCTGAAGACATACATGTTTTAAGTAACCCAACAATATTAAATTAGCCTTATTTTCCAAAGATTACCCATGAAAAACACATAGATTTGGTTTGATAGTTCTGAAAGTTTTATGAATACTTAATTTATATATGTACTAATTTTTTAATATTATTTTATTTATTCATTTGCAAGAGAGAGAGAGAGAGAGAGCGTGCACAAGCAGGGGGGAGAAACAGACTCCCTGCTGAGCTGGGAGCCTCACATGGGTCTTGATCCCAGGTCTTGGAGATCATTACCTGAGCCAAAGGCAAACCCTTAACCACCTGAGCCACCCAGGTGCCCTTGTACTTACTTTTTGTAAGTAAATTAACACAGAACTTTTTTAGAAGTTAATTTTGATAACACCATCCAGAGGTAGAAAAGTACCATTATAGATAAGTATACATATATAAACATACATAGACATACATAACATACAGAGAGATGCAAATAGATATCTTATAGTAAAATTAAACTATCAGGACTACACCAAAATAAATAAAATCTTTTGCACAGGGAAGGAAACTCTCAATAAAACAAAAAGGCAACCTGCTGAATGGAGAAGATAGTTGCAAATGATATATCTGATAAGGGATTAATTTCCAAGATATGTAAAGAATTTATACCACTCAGCAAGAAAAAAATAATAATGCAATTAAAAAGTCGGTAGAGGACCTGAATAGACATTTTTCCTAAGACACACAGGTCACCAACAGACACACAAAAAGATGCTCAATATCATTCATCATCAAGGAAATGCAAATTAAAACCACAATGAGATAACACTCTATACCTGTCAGAAGGGCTAAAATAAAAACAAAAGAAATAACAAATATTAGTGGGGATATGGAGAAAAAGGAACACTTGTGCACTGTTTGTGGGAATGCAGACTGGTGCAGCCACTGTGGAAAACAGTGTGGCAATTCCTCAAAAAATTAAAATTAGAATTACCATATGATCCAGTAATTTCACTATTGGGTATTTACCTGAAGAGAACAAAAACACTAATTTGAAGAGATATATGTATCTCTATGTTTATTGTTGCATTATTTCAATAGCCAAGATATGGAAGGACCTCAAGTGTGCATTGATAGAGGAATGGATAAATTGATAGAAGAATGTAGTGTATATACTATGGAATAATACTCAGTCATAAAAAAGAATGAAATCTTGCTATTTGCAACAACATGGGTGGATCTAAAGGGTATTACGCTAAGTGAAATAAGACAGTCAGAGAAAGACAAATACCATATGATTTCACTCGTATTTGGAATTTAGGAAACAAAGCAAAAGAACAAAGGAAAAAAAGAGACAAACCTAAAAGCAGACTCTTAAATATACAGAACAAACTGGTGGTTGTCAGAGGGGAGGTGGGTGAGGGAATGGGGGAAATAAGAAAAGGAGATTAAGGATACAGCTATCTTGAACACTGAGTAATGTATAGAATTGTTGAATCACTGCATTGTATACCTGAAATGAATATAACCCTGTATGCCAATTATACCTGAATGAAAAGAACATTAGCCATGACTCAGGTAAACATAGTAATATAAACTCATTGGTTCATATGAAATAGATTCTATGTTTCTGGCAGATGGAACAAGTTAAGGTTATCCACTCAATGACAACTAAAACTTTTTGCCAGTATTTGTGGAGATTACTTTTAAAATTTCCCCTGATATGTGATCTAATGGAGACTGTGGACTAAATTTTGGTCAAGGAACTTTTTAGAAATACAAGTGGCTGTCTGGATGTTTTTAAAGGTCGTAGTAGCTGTCTGGATATTTTTAAAGGTTGTATGAGTGGGTAATATATTCAATTTGTTTCCAAATATCACTTGAGAAATTTTTTCCAAATGTATGACTATTCCAAATGTGACTCAAAACTAAAACCAATAAGCTTTTTTTAAATATATAGCTTAACCATGAACACAAGAATGTGCAAAAGATGCAGTCCCCATGATCTCAAGTCACTTTCAAAGATAACTAAAAGAAAACCCTAGCCAGGCACTCTGAGAGCTGACAGTGGTCAGCAGGACATCAGCTGTAAAGAGGGTGCAACTCACATTTGCAGTAGAGACCACCACAAATTCTCAGTGCCCCCCAACCTCACAGCAAGTGCAGGCCCAACAAGCAGACCCTTAGCAGGTAGAAAGCTAGAGAAATCCAAACCAATCTCTCAGGATTTAAAATGAAGGCAGAAGGAGAATCTCATCTTGTGATTCTCCTCTTTGAGACATATGACACCTAAGACATAAAAAGGAAAACAATGCTGTCCCTGGAAGGAAAAGAATCAATAACAGATGAGAACCCTGAACCAAGAGTTACCCAAGAGTAATATTCAGAGAACTAGTTCCTTCGAGTGTTTTCTCCTGCTAATGTAAATCTAGACAAGGAGAAGTTCTTACTGCCCTCAGGTGATCAGACTCTGAGCAGAAATCAGAGAGGATGCCTTGGTAAGAATTTTTGCCTTTTCTGCTTTGTCAGATGTCCCAAGACTCAGCTACAATCTCCCAAGAGAGTGGGATATCTGTGCTATTCCATCTGGGTCACCAAAAGTGCACAGGAGAGAAAAAGCTTTTTCTCTTTCCTCTTAATTTCAGGAGCTGGGGTATGAATATTAAACTGAAAAAAGTCAGATTAACAGGAGAAAATATTTATTTCATATGCATACAGAGGCTTCTCAGAAAAGAAGTGAAGATCCAGTGAAAGTTAGACCTGGGAACTTATAAACCATTTTTGTAAAGCACAATACATTTTAGAGAAGTGTTCACATAGAGGAAACATAGAGGTGTTGGGCTTTGAGGTGGTCAACTGGGAAGGTAAATATATGGGGAGAAGATGACGGTTATTTCAGTGAGGTTGGTTTATGAAGACTCAAGCCATGCTATCTCTGGTGACAAGAGTAGTGTCCCACGACTAAGAGTTGTTCTCTTCCTAGCACAGAAGAGGGGTGGGGGAACACCCCACAAAGGGAATTTTAAGCTCTAAGCAGATTGGGGAGCATGGAGAGCTCTCTCTGGGCCTGCTGTTTCTAAATTGCCATCAGCTCAAAATAACCCTTGTGCCACACTGGGATATTTGCCGGTGGCACATTCTGATTCCCTTCATGACTTATAGTAGGCTGACTTACGGCATGGTTTGTTGTGGATAAAGGGTTGGTTTCCTGGGCAGGTTGGTGCAGGGATGAGTCAAAGTTCTGTTTTTATATATGATCTGGCCATTGTTTGTGTATTTGGTCTCTCAATCTCTTCTGTTTTGTGATAACTGAGGACTTGACAAAGACCTAAAGAAGCACTAGAAGCCTTTAAAACTGTTCCATGTGGTCTGTCCCTACAAAATAAAAAATTAAAAATATTAAGGTAATTGTAAAATGAATTTAGTAACTACTCATAAAATGAAAGGAAAATTAACTTCAAAGTCTACTCAATTTTTTTACTGAAGACTGTTTTTGGCTGAATTACTGGGATAATCCACAACTCTGGAGATCCAAAACAACTCACGATCATCTTCCCCAGTGTGTCAAGTATAAATATCAAAAGAAAAAGTAATATCATTGTTGCTTCACTTGTGCCATAAAATATTGTGGTATTCAGTTTCTTAACAAGTACAGCATAGGTGTGTTATGATGAGAGATAATAAGATGATATCTAGAAGTTTATTTGAATTAAAAAAAACAGTAAGATACTACTTCAAAGCAAAGATTGGTTATGATTCTATTCTACAATTTTCTTATCACCTTTTGGAGTAAATCTATCATTTGTAAGGGTAATGGAGTAGTCATGTACAGATCTCTGTGCAACAAAATATAGTTAGCAGTACAATGCTAAGCTAAAATCTGTGTTGTATATGATTATACATTTTAAAAGCTAAGATTTAAAAATCCAAGTTAAAAATCATATTGTATATCCTGCATTCTGATTGCATAGCTATTAACATCAGATGCAGTCTAGTGTTTACATAATTTTACAGTAAACAATTAACTACTAGCACTGCTAACTCATTTCGGAACGATAAACAGGTTCAGTTAGAAACTGTCACTTGGAGATCTTGTGAAATGAAGAATTTCTCTCCCTTGCTTTAGTTTGTGCTTGCAAGGAAGGCCGCCAAGCTCTGAGAGAGATGCTGGGTGCACTTGACCCTTGGCGTACCTCCAGAGACACACAAAGGAATGAAGCAATGGAGTAGCCAACTCCTCTACACAATTCAGGAGGCTCCACTTGCAAACCTGCATGAAAGCACTAATTAGGGGAAAAAAGGGTCTCCAATCTGGCAAAGATTTTAATAAAATAAGTCTTAGTTAGAGATGGAACATTCTTTGTTTTGGAGCATTTAAATTGTTTTTACACATAAAGAAATCCTGAACCATCTACCATTATCTGCATTCCTTAGACTGGGAGAAAGGCTGTTTTCTACCAGAAGGCATAATCGTCCCTGTAAATGCCGGGGCAAGCTGCTGGAAAGAGGTGGGAGGCTCTGGAGACAGTGCATGGGTACACATAGTTATTAATAAATGCAGTGGTTTTGCTCCTCAAAATTTATTTTTGGACGTTGGTGTATGTAGCTCATAACAGTGTCACGTTGCTAAGTTAGTAGGTTGGCTGCCTTCTGATCTCATTAGTCTGGTACAATACAGGCTCTGTATCAATACAGGCTCTGTATGTTTCCCAGGACAAAGGGAAATGTCTGGCCGTTGAGATACTCTAGACCAGCAACCAAAACAAGGAAACAGGTGACGTTCCTGCCAAGGGGAGCAAAGGTACCCTGGCATCTCTTACTCTGCATAAGGACAAGACACGCATTTAAAATAATTCCAAGGGTGCCTGGGTGGCTCAGTGGGTTAAAGCCTCTGCCTTCGGCTCAGGTCATGATCTCAGGGTCCTGGGATCAAGGCCCGCATCGGGCTCCCTGCTCAGTGGGGAGCCTGCTTCCTCCTCTCTCTCTGCCTGCCTGTCTGCCTACTTGTGATCCGATCGCTCTCTCTCTGTGTCAAATAAATAAATAAAATCTTTAAAAAATATAAATAAAATAAAATAATTCCAAGCTACTTTGAGGTGCTAAATATGAATATAAGCTAATAGTAACAATAAATTACATTGCTATTAGATTTCTCTTGCAAAATTATTTCATATACATTGTCTTGCTAGATCTTCAAATAAGTCCTATGAGTTACATTAGGCAAATACCACCACCTCTACTTTAGAAATGAGGGAACCAAGGTTTAGAGCAGGCACTAGAATTGCCTAATGGGAATTTGCCTCTAGTGGAAGAAAAGTCCAACCATAAACTCATGAAACCAAATGCAAAATATTTGTTTTGTTTGTATTAAATTTTAATTCCAGTATGGTTAATATACAGTGTTATATTGACGTCAGGTGTATAATTTAATGATTCAATAATTCTGTAATTTACCCAGTGTTCATCCCAACAAGTTCACTCCTTATCCATCTGAGTCCAAACTAGGATCTTTCTCAATAGGCATTAAATTTCAGCTTCTTTGGGTGCCTAGGTGGCTCAGTTGTTTGAGCATCTGACTCTTGATCTCAGTTCAGGTCATGATCTCAGGGTCATGAGATCCAGCCCCATGTCTGGCTCTGTGCTCAGTGTAGAGTCTGCTGGAGATTCTCTCTCTCCTCTCCCTCTGCCCCTCCCCACCAATTTCTCTCTCCAAAATAAATAAATAAAATCTTAAAAAAAACCCTCAGCTTCTTTTTAATCTTTAAATCTGGTATTGAAAAATAATTATAATGAAGAAGTTTAAGTAATTTGGATAAATATTTTAAAAAACACTTTTAAATATATGAACCTTTTAACCATTCAAGACTTTTTACTACAATATTTAAGAATTTTTATCATAGAAATGCTGCCAAAATACATTTTTTAAAAATCCACTATCATAAGAAAAATTTTTAAATGGATTATATAAACCAAGCCAAATTCAACTCTTTATAGTACAAAATAAATAGACCATTACTGTTCTGGTTATTTCTGTACAAATAACTAGATTAGGGCAACTGTTTGGCCATATAATTAATTGTTTGGGCTCAGCTGTTTCATGGCAGAAAAGAGTCAATTTAACATAATTGTTCTTTGATCCATACAAATGCGTCGACAATGAATGTAAAGCTTAAATATTTTTTAACTATGACAGCTCAGGGATGCCAAAAAGACAGTTTTCTGAGAATATTACAATATTCTCTGTAGAAGTAACTATATCTGAATTTCTCCTGGAGAATCTCTGGGCTGGAGTGGTCATTTTTCTATCATCTACAGACATGATGGGGAGTGTGGAAATAAACTAAGACCAGTCAAATGAGAACAAGTCAATCTATTCATTCAGAGCTTGCTATAAGCAAGTCACCATCACTGTCATTTGTCAGAGATTGGAAGTTAAACAGAAGGTGGGGGAGAATCTTTATAGAAGAAAGAGAAGGTTTTGCATGTACCTTGGTTGGAGTCTGTTGACCTGGGGCTGGTGAGGAGCTGTCGGTGAGCTAATTAGAATTGGGGATCCTATTGATTGCTTAGGGGTGTGTTGGACTTTCTTTGGTTGGTCCTAAGTTGGAAGTGGGGACAAAAATTAGGAAAGCTATCAATTATTAATCAAGTCCTGGCCATTTGGGACTGATGTCACAGGGGTTATTGTTTGGCTTCCTGGATTGTTACTAGAGATAGTGGGCTGACTTCCCATAAGCTGACACAAAGAGAGAAGGCTGGCTTCCTAGTCTGGTTGCTGCAGATTAAGGATCAGAGCTTTATTTTTAGATACAATCTGACCATTCTTTGTCCATTTGTTTATTCACTCTCAGGAACTTGAAAAACCACTTTTATAATAAAACCTTGGTTAATAAAACCACTTTGGCAAAATTCACTTCTCCTCTCAGTAACTACACGCTAATGACTCACAATTCCACATCACCAGTGAGGCCCTTCTCCTCCACTGCCAGCTCATGGCCGACTGCCTGACACATATTTCCACTCATACACCTCAATTATAACATGTTCAAGATGGAGCCCCTAAGATTCCCACACAACCTAGTTTCTTTTGCAATTTTCTCTAAATCAGTCAAGGGCATCTTCACTAAACTTGAAATCATTCTTGACTTTCCTTTTCTTGCATTCCATCTGGAGTCTATCAGCAAATGCTGGGAACTTTACCTTCAAAATATATGGGGGGCTGGACACTTCTCACACACTACTCCCCATGCCCCTACCGTGGTGCAAGCACCATAACCCGTTAGAACTCTGGACCATTCCAAAATGACCTCCCTGTTTCTCTCCTTAACTCCTGCCTCTGTTCTCAATGTACTATCAGAAAGATACAGTTAAAACCTAAGTCACATCTTGCCATGCCTCTGCTCAAACCCTCCAATAGTTCCCTTTCTACTAAGGGTAAAAGCCAAAGTACTTACTTTATCCAATAAACTCTACATAATCTGGCTTCCCATCTATCTGCTCTAGCACACTGGTTTTCATATATTCCTCAAATACTCCCAGGGTGCTCTTGCTTCAGGACCCTTGGACTTCCTTTTTTCTCTTCCCATAACCCTTTTCCCCAGATAACTGCTTGCTAAACTCCTCATTTCTTCCCATTCTGTCACAGTGAGTTCCTGCCCTGTGCACCTTATCTAAAACTTCATCCTTCTCTTTCATCATTTTATATTCACACTCTCGCCTCTAATTTTTCTCGTTACTGCTCGTTCATACCAACTCTCTCTATAATTTACCTACTTATAGTATTTCTTTCTATTCTTCCAACAGTATTGGCAAGCCATTTTGTTTGTCTTATTCCACTACCATACCCCTAGAACAGTATGTATAAGCAGTTTAGAATTTAAAAAGTATTCTCACAAAACTTCTAAGATACTACTTCCATTTTACAAATCAGGAAGTTGATCTCAGCAACTGAAGAGACTAGCTCAGTCATATGGTTTGGAAGTGACAGAACTCAGGTCTCCCCTGTCCATGCCCAAAGCTCTTTTGACCAACTCTTAATGTCTTTCTGAAGACCATGCTTGCTTCCATTGCTAGTCTCATGGTTTTTTTCCCATATAACTTCTAACCCAGACTATTGACAATGATGGTCTTCTTAAAGTCTTCTACCGCCAGCCTCTCTCTTCTCTATTCCATCTTTCCCTCCTCAAAAACTTTTACTGGAGGTTCTATCTGGAATTCAAAGTCCACCAACACCCAGATGTAATCTATCTTTCCAGTAGTTTTTTTAAACTACACACCCAGGTGACTACACATCCAACAAGACCCAGCTTTTGCAATTTCGTAGCTAAGAAAGGCACTTTCATGGCCCCTTGCCTTTCTTTAGTCCCTTTGTCTAGAATCACCTTCCCTCCTCTCCATAATCCACCAAGACCCTTTCTGGAAGCTTTCTGCCAACCTTTCATCAGAATTAACATCTGGCTGTGTGAGGACACTTCATACCTTCTTTGTTGTAGAGTAAGTCTCATGTTTATTCTTTAGTGGATGTCTATGTCCTTGAGCACAGAAATCATCTCTCACTCCTTCACTTGTCACACCTCATTGCATATAAAAGGTGCTCATCAAATATTCATTTATTTAAAGTGAATAATGTTCCATAATAGCAAAAATAGATTCACAAGTTTCTCATCAGCAGGCATGAAAAGCCGAGGCAAATCAGGGAAAGGAAATCTAAGAGACCTATAATCCTTCTGGAACTCTCCTCTGTGTACATGCTCTTTGTATTTCCCCTACATTTAAAATGAGAACAATTATGCCCAGTGCAGTCTGTCCTGTTGTTGGCTTGTGACAATGATGTGTTGTCAGGTAATATAAGATTCTTAAAGGAAAGAGCTAATTATACCCCAGACAGGGTCATTATATTCCTGAAGTTTCTCTATCCCTGCTCTTCTCTCCGCCCTGAAATAGCAAAAGGCAGAATGCCTAGCACAACACCTGTCCATGAGGAAGCACTCAACCAACAGCCATTCCCTTCTCTTTTCTTATTTATTCTTTCTCCTTCCCACATTTCTTTTTCTTCAAGATTATTTTTTCCTTACTTAAGAGAAAACTCAACATAATTAACCAGATGTATATTTTTCTTAAGTGCTGACCTTATTTTCCACACTTATAAAAGCTAAGGTCTATGTTAGTCATGGGAAATAGTAACCTTATAATTATACAAGAAGAAATGTTTACAGTAACTTACCTACACTTTTCTATTTTAATGATGCATTTCTATGCCAACCAAATTCAAGTTTTGACAAACTATGAGGTTTTCTTCTTTCAAGGTGACAATTCACTTACCTTTTTCATAACAAGCCATAGGAAACTGATTACTCACCAAGTAGAAGATTTGAACTTACACTCATGCTGTCAGTCAAGTATGTGTTAGACTGTGTGAGTCTAAGGACTAAACTTCTAGGTCCAGAGGTGAGCTCTACATGAGTTATTTTTGCTCTGGTTGAGTGAGGCTTTGCATTGAGATGTATATGATCAAATACTAACAAGCTTTAATACACCTCTTGTCCTATTCCTGGAGGAGTTAAGGGTTACAAATCCTCACTATTCTATTATTCCAAACAGGCAGGCACTGGTGGCAGGGAATGAAATTGATTGTCCTGGAAGACTGTGGATCTCCAAAGAAATCCAGCTTCTATCAGCTATTCAAAAGGAAGGTCTCTCCAGAGACCAGTAGCATGAGCACTGCCCTAAGTATACTTCACTGCCTCAGGCATGACCATTGGACCCTCTGGATCCCAGGGGTATGAACACCCCTCCAACCTTTTATGAATAGATAGCTAAAACCAATCACATTCTTATTTTCAAACATTTCAAATCTAGGTGCCTACATTCAAACTATGTGTTAAAACCAAGTTGAATCAGGCTACTTTATATTTAAGTCTCTTTGAGTTTGAAATAGTTTCAGGGACATGCTGGTGATGGAAGAATAGTTCTCATTACCAGATAAAACACATTCTGAGAGCCCGTGGTTCAAGAGACATTGTTCTTGGACTCCTATCAGCAGCAAGGCCTCTGAGTAGTCAGAACACAATGGGGAGAGGTTTTGTGGAGCCCAGGGCCTCACACCCTACAGGTAGAAATCAGCAACTACACAAGAAAAGTAAAATATGAAGGGGATCAGAAAGTACTACTCAGTATGTCACTTTAGCACAAGAACTATTTTGAGCTGAAGGCAATTAAAAAATGGCAGACAAAGGAGGAGTGGCTCCTAGCCCTCCTCCTTTCTGCCTAAAAGTAGGGCATAATATCCCTTTGTGTAGGTGTACCCATCCCCTCTCCCAAACCAAGAGGAAGAGAACAACCCTTTCATAAGAAATGGGAAGTCAGCACCAGCTTGAATCTGCATAAGCAAAACTTACTGAAATAATCTTTATCTTCATTAGTTTCTCTCGATATATTTACCTCCCCACAATTTATCACCTCCAGAAGTCCAAATTCCCTTTCCTTTGTCCTGACACTTCTCCACACTTATCAGCTTTTGGTAAAATGGTACAGGAGGTCTCAAGTTTGACCATTCTTTTGGTTTGCATTTCTTTTACGTGAAGCTCTCATGTGCATATGAAATGAACCTTTTCTCCTGTCAGTTTGCCTTTTTTCAGTTTAATTTGAAGAGCTCTGACTACTAAACTGAAGAGGGTAGAGGAGAAATTTTTTCCTCCTCTACAAGAGGAAGGGAAGGAGAGAGACAGAGAAGAAAGGAGGGAGGAAAAGTTTCCAATGAAATAAAATTTCATTTTCCCCTAATAATAAAAAAAGGAAATAGCTCTCTATATAGAGACAGACAAACAGGAGAAAATGTTTCAAACAAAATGAGCTGAAAATGATCTTTACAAGAAAGAGCTTCATATAGAATAGACTATAGCTACACAGGTATTCCCAATTTCGAAGCAGCTCCTATTCCCAGAGGTTGTTTTTACCCAGCTTACTTGGAATTTTAAATGCGTTTCACCCAGAAAAACAATGTTATAAGTGGGACTTAGATCCGCAGGCTGGCTGTGGAAAATAATGCTTCCTCTAAGAATTAGAATATTTCAGTTCTTTATGTCAACACTGGTAGGTTACTTGTCTGAGAAGTCTCTATATTTTCTGAATAGGGAACAAAGAGCAATACCACCCCAAATCCCCAAGGAGGAGGGTAAAAATTTCAGGCTCAGATTCACCTGCTACTCAAGAATAATTCAAGGGTAGTGTTGCCAGTTAGGAATTGCATGGTCGTCACTTCAAAAGAAGAGAAAGCCCAGATAGTGAAGCAAGAGAGCTTGCCATAAAGTAACCATACACTGTCCAAATTGTGCATGCTGGTGAGGGATGCAGCTCAGCACCACCTCTCCTAACCATGTGTTTTCATGTGCTTTCCCAGCTATTACTTAATTTTTCCCCATAAAATTCCATTAAGGATGGTAGCAGAAGGACAGTAAGAAAGTATTAAAAGTTGCATTAAGAAATTTTTGGTGGCAGCGGGTATGTTCATTATCTTGATTGTGGTGATAATTTCAGTTTTATATGATTACTAGAAAATGGGAAATACTTTACACATGTGTCAAAGTTGATCACTTTGAACACTTCCAAATATATGCAGGTGATCTTACAACATACGTCAATTAAGCTTTAAAAAATATATTGATCTGGGACTCCTGGATAGGTCAGTCGCTAAAGTTGGACTCATGATTTCAGTGGGGGTCATGATATAAGGGGTGGGATCTAGCCCCATGTAGTGCTTCACACTTGGTGCAAAGTCTGCTTGAGATTCCACTTGAGATTCCCTCTGCCCTGCCCCCTACTCACACATTCTGTCTCTCTCATTCTCTCTCAAATAAATAAAATCTTTGAAGAAAATTGTACTGACCAACAACCTCAATTAAGCTTTAAAGGAATGTATTGACCACTCCCCCAAAAATGCCATTAAGGTAGATAAAAGTTCTATCTACCCTATCTAGTGCTGTTACCACTGTGGGCTACTATACTACATAGCATGAACCTCAATCTGTGGGTTTTCTTGCTTAATTCACAGTGATGGCTCATAACAGTAATAAAAACTCTGACCCATAGGCATAAATATTTTTTTAAAAATAGTCAACAAATAAAACTTTATAAGTGAAATTAAAATATTAATCATTATGAAGGAAAAAAAATCTGAACAACTCATGAGATACATTATATCCTTGACTAGGAAGGCAGTTTAACCTATTAAATCAATGAATTCACATTGAAATTCTGTAGAAATTGACAAACAGATTCTAAAACTTTATGGAAAGTTAAGTTTTAAGAATATTTAACATAACTGAAAGGAAAAAAAGCCAAAATTTGAAAATGTCTTTTTGATATCAGGAATTATTTTTTTAAAAGTCATTGGATCACTACATTGTATACCTGAAACTAATATAACACCTATGTTAATTACACAGGAATTATTTCATAAAAAATTATAAAAATAGTAAAACGGCACAATAAAAGCACAGGTAGATATAAAAAATATCAATAAAATAAAATGAAAAATTCACCATATGTACTGCTGATAATATACAAATAAAAGATAAATAAAACAAAAAGATTAGAAAGATTCACATCGAATTCATGTAAATGAATTTGAACAGCTTTGGGAGCATAAAACTAATTTTAAGTTTATTAATAATTTTTATTTTTTATATGTATTAACTTTCTGTTGAGCAAATTGATGTTTTTAAAATAGACTTTAGAGAATTTAAAAATACTTTCCAACAACAAGAACAGCAACAAAATACTTTCCAACAACAACAGAAAACCATACCACAGCAGTGAAAAGGGGATTGTATCAAGTAAATTTTAGGTAGTTTTAATAGCCTCAAAAAAAGGAGAATTTGAATTTCCTTCTTAAAGCAGCATGAGTAAAAGAATTAGGAACGAGTCTCAAGAATTAGGAAAGTTAGGGGTAAAGAAATAAAAAATAGAAAATGCTAAAATAAACCATCAATATGCTGGCAAGATACCTGGATAGAAGGAATGGTTAAGTAGAAAAGAAAAAGTACCTCTGGGAAAATGAGAAACTGCAATCCCTGTGACTCAGACTATTTTGATGTCAAGCAGACAAATGATCCTTGTTAACTAGGGCTACAGTTGGTGTTTTTAATGGTCATCACACCACCCACTAATCTGCCTATAGATCATAAGGACTGACAGCTCCCACACTCCAAATAATCCCTGCCATGCTGAGATCCAGGCTATGTGCCTCAGTGGGGCAAAGGCTTAAGGGTCTCATTTGGAAGAAAAATATTTTGCCCTGATAAGGAAATGGACTCACTGACCTTGAAGTGAATTTCCATTCCCTTCTCAAAGCTCACATGCATAAGAATTCATAAAACAATCCCACTCTGACACACGCTGGAAATGGATTAATCAATACACCACCTCAGTCAACCTCTGTTACTTGCACCTAATTTTTTTTCAATTTACTTTGTTGCTAAAAGGTAATGTTGTTGAACCCTTAAATTATTAATTTGAATGATTGAAAGGTTTTTCTAAATTTAAAGTGAACTTTAAGAAATGTGCTCTATCACAATAGAATCAGATTACTTTATGAAATCATTTAAGTAGGAAAATAAGTATAACACATAACTGTTTCAAATGTCATAAGTCCGAACATATTAAATAAACAAAGAAGGTAGAACAAGAGTGTTTTAGTGAGAGCTGATACTTAATTTTCCAGATTGAGAAGTTGACTATGTGAGACCCAGATAAGGAAAAGTGATAAATTGGAGATATCAGTACCTGAATATTACAATCACCATTGAGAGGGGATGATGGCTTTGATCAGGATGGTAGCAGTGGAGGGAGGAGAGTATGACAGATCCTTGGTATATTTTGAAGTTAGAAATGACAAACTGGATGGGAGATACTAGAAAAGAATAAACCCAAGAAGTCAAGGATGATACCAAGGTTTTTTGGCCTGAGCAGCTGGAAGATGGAGTCAGCATTTACCAAGATGAAAAAGATTGAAAAAGGAGTATGTTTGAAGGAAATCACACCAAAACTGAGAGGCATATAAGATGTCTGATGTCTGAAATGTCAAGTAAGCAGGTGTGCATATAGGTCTGGAATTCTAAGGGGAGTTGGAGGTGGAAATACACATTTTGAAATGAGCATATTTAAATATAGGTGACATTTAATACCATGAGATGGATGGGGGTGCCTGGGGGGCTCAGTCGGTTGAGCATCTGCCTCTTGGTTTTAGCTTAGGTCACGATCTCAGGGTCATGGATTGAGCCCCACATAGGACCCTGTGCTCAGGGGGAATCTGTTCCAAGAGTCTCTCTCTCTCTTCCTCTGCCTCTCCTCCCACAAGTAAAATAATAAATTTTAAAAACAAACAAACAAACAAACAAACAAAACAATGAGACTAATTGAAGTTATCTAAGAGTAAGTATACCCTGAGAAAAGATGGGATCTGAGAACAGAATTCCAGAACGCTCCTATGTTTTCCAGTTGTTAGGGGTCAGTAAAATAGGAGGATGACCATGAGAAAGCAGAATACATGAGCCAATGAAGTGTTTCAAAAAGGAATGACCAACCCTGCCAAATGCTGCTGATAGACCACATAAGATGGGAATGGAGAATTAGTCACTGGGTTTAGCTACATGGAGTCATTACTCACTTTAGCAGAAATTATTTTGTTGCAGATTTAGGGGGGAAATCCTTGTTTGTGTTTGTCAAAAAGGGAACAGGAGATTTCTCTTTCTGGCAAAGACCTATTCTTACCCTTTCTTCCCTCTCACAACTAAAAACACCCTAGATATAACAAAACAACAACAACAACAACAACAACAACGACAAAGCATAGGAATACTGAAAGGTAGAAAGAAGGAGGGCAGCCTAGAGACCTTGAAACTTGAGGAGCAGCATGGCATCATGTCCCCTGGTTTTTCTTATGGTTTCACATACATCCGAGACAGGGTGCTCCAGAGCCTCCTACAGAACTGCCAATTGCACAGATGAGAGTTCTGAGAAAAGTCTGTTTCCCTGGCCAAAAGACTGGATGGCTTAACAATAGAAAATCTTGTTGGCCATCCTCACACTGCTTTAGCCAACACCAACAGAAAAACTGCACTTATTCCTTACTCCTCCACTCCTGTGGCTTTAACAGGATTGGACAAGGTTCTGATCTTTCACCCAACCCTCCTGCCCCATGGAAGCAGATAGCAGTACTCTGATCCTTTACCTGGTGGTGTCTATGGAGCCAAGAGGGTAGTTAAACTTCCATTCTCTGCCTGGCAGAAATAGGCAGCACCCAGATTCTTCCTCAGGGGGCCTGAGGAGCATAGGCAATAAAGGGATAATATCAGCAGGTACAGCTGTGAGCTAAGTCTCCAGGCACAGTGAGACCCTAAAGAGCTGGTGAAGAGGTGGGACTAGTCACCACTGGGCTGCATCCTATCCATGTGTCAGTAGGGTGCAGTTGGGAGCTGAGCCTCTAATCTGTTGTCAGTGACACTGAACAAGGTGGTCCTAAGCAGGGCTAATAGGTACTCTGCTTCTCCTATCCTGACCTTCTAAGATTGGAAGACATTAGGGAGCTGAGCCTCCACACCACCCAGCATCAGTGACACTGAGCAAAATGATACAATGTGGGGATATCCAGTACTCAGATCCCCCTCTGCTATGATGCAGCAGGGCAGCTGAGCCTCCACCCCCACCTGTGATCAACCAGGATTATGTGGTGGAAGGCATTACCATGCCTCCTCACTTCTCTCCAGGTGTCCCCTGGTGAATCTCCACATCCACTCTGTGTAACAAGCAGTAAGATTCAACTCTTCCTTTCCCCCTTTTGTGGTGGCAGAAGGGCACAGGGAGGGGATAAACTTACACCTCCATTCTGAGGCAATGAAGTGGTGCAGTTTGGTGCCTTGCTTTCAGCAAGACCAAAGGAGAAGTGAAAATTTACCCCAACTATCTGCAATAAGTATTTCACTTTTGCCAGAGTAGTATCAGCAAGGCCAGCAGGAAGCTAAACATACACACCCACTGGACCCTTGTGCTACACATCAACAGGAATGCCTGCTTAAAAAAATAAAAAGATTAAATAGGATTCAGAGTCCCATAATATAATATTCAAGATGTCCAGGATATAATAGAAAACCAGTTATCATGCCAAGAACCAGGAAATTTACGACTTAAACAGAAAAAGAAAATCCACAAATAGCAACACCAAGATGAATTGGATGTAGCAATAATTCAACAAAAAACAGATACTAAAGTCCAATCATAAAACTGTATCAACAAGCAGTTGCAAATTCTCCTAAAAGAAATTTTTAAAAATGCAAAAACTCAGCAAACAACAGAAGTGATTAAAAAAAAGAAAAGAAAAAAAAAGGAAACTACAAAACTGAAAAACATAATCACCGAGATGGAAAAAAATACTCAGTGGATGGATGAACCAACAAAATGGAGGTGGCAGTGGATAGAGTCAGTGCACTTAGTTGATAAAACTCACTTGATCTGAACAGCAGACAGAATTTAACCAATCTGAGCAACAGAGAGAAATAGATTTTTTTCTTTCAGTGAATGGAGCCTCAGGGGTTTGTAGATAGTAACGGAAGTTCAGCAATCTTAGCACTTCAGGGGGGAGAGAGAACATCTATAAAATATGGGAAAATATAACAGATTATCCATTATACAATATAATAGGTTATCATATTGCAATATGTAAGTGTATTGACTCAGACCACAGAGCTTAAACATATGCAATGTTATATGTCAATTTTATCACAATAAAACTTGGGTGGGGGAAGACAGGAATCTTGAAGAGAGTGACAATGCAGGCCCTGGCATCTTCCAGTAATGTGGCCAGTACAACAGGGGTGGAGATGACCACACTAAGGGCTGGTGAGTAATATGTACCAAGAGCATAAGCTGCAACTGAGGCTTTTTAGGAAAGGGGGATGAACAGCCATCTGGATGTGGCAAAAAGGAGCAGGGAAGATCTCCTTCTAGACCTAATACTGCAGGGGTGAATAAATTAAATACAGAAACCGAATGAGAGAGCTACAAGGAAACAGGTATTCTCGGGTCAGGTCTAGAAGAAGGAAGAGGTGCACAGGGGGTTCATAAGGAAGCTGCATATGGGTTCACATGAGCTAGCTGCAGAGGTTTTAGAGGAAGGGTTTCAAGGATGGAAAGGGGATAAGAGTGAGAAGAAGTAAACCCTGGAGTGATGGTCTGGGAACCTGTGGATTCTTTTGGCAATGGATATAAATAGAAACAAAGAGCCTTGTACTCTTATGTTTTATGTTCTGGCCCATTGAAGTGCTGAGGCTGTGAGTACTAAGGAGGAAAGGACAAAGGAGAAAGGAGTTGCCAGGACCACACAGCATTCAGAAAGGAGGGCACTTCACTCCTGCCTATGGTAGTGTGGTGACATGGAGAATTGAGGTTACCAAGCACATGGGAGTTTAGGGACCGTCTCAACTTTCCTGATGTCAACGTGGAGACTGAAGAAGTGAAATATTGCCATATATCTCAATAAGCCAAATATGGATCTGAAGATGAGCAACTAAATATCTCAGAGTTGGGGTTCAACCCAAAATTCTGCTTGCTAGGTTTCTCCCCTCCCATCAGTGTGCTAGAGAATATGTGTGGTAAAGAAAAGGTCTTCAAGTCATTCAACACACTCTTGATTGTAGTAGCATCAGGCTAAATGTTAGTATGTGAGAAGGCAGACAATGCCATAGGGTAGACCAAGGGAAAAAAAGAAAGAGCAGTAAAAGAAAAGGGCAGGGGTGAGGTAGGCTGAGGATTAGGAAACTCTTTTAAGCCTTATACTTCAGCCCAAGAGCATTGGGAACATATTTCAAGGTTATTACAGGCAGGGGAAAGGTATGATCAGATTCACTTTTCAAAAGGGTGACTTCCCTTTGGCATCTATGGTAGTAGGTTTTCATATCTTTTTTATGGTATCTGTGACCTGATAAAATTGCATAGCTCCCATTACACTTACAACTGCAAACTGAATAATATAAGGCAACTTGTATAATAATAAAAATAATAAAATCCTCCTAAGCCTTGAACTGGAGTGTCAAAATAATGGGGATAATATGGATAATACAGTGTATCTGAGGTGTTAGAGGATTAAATGGGTAAACCATGTCAAGGATCTCCGGCCTACTTGATACTTATTACTTGTTACCTTGGGCCGTAATACAAAGCACGGTTGGGTCACTGCTCTGTGAGCGGGGACCCCACGGGCGCCAGACCCGGAGAGACCCCTCCTTCCTCCTCCAGGAGGAGCGGCACAGGAGTGGCTGCAGGAATATGCTGAGTTGGGAGATTCTAACCGGGGCAGCGTGCCAGAGATAGAGACGCTCGGTCACAGGCTGGGGGAGCTTGGAGAGCAGAAGGAGACCAGGAGACAGGAGAGACTGCCTGCTTTTCTCTGAGGTACCCAACAAATGTTAGGTCTTTCACAAGACTGTCTTCTAATATGTACTTGTTGGAATTTGGATTTTGTCTTTTGGTATGGGAAAACATCCATAGTATTTTCTAAGAAAAGATACAAAATGCAGACTTCCAGAAAACCACACTTTGATCATATAGAGAGCAATCTGCATCATATCCCTTAGGATAGATTTCTGTGTCTTGAAATAAAAATGTTATTTCAGATGTGTGGCAAGTTCTCAGGAAATTATAAACATAAAAAGACTTTATAATTTGTTCTTCATACTAGTAGACATAACAAAGAGAAAATAAAGTCATCCATAACTTATCATTCCACTTCCCTAGTATTGTTTTAAAGGATGTCAAATATCCCTGAACCAAAGAGATGCTTTTCTACCTCTTCATCTTTTGACTTAAAAGTAAAAATTTAACACTAGAAGTATGATCAACAAAAGAAAAAAAAAAGATAAATCAGACTTCAACAAAATTTACAACTTCTGTGCATTAAAGAACATTTTTGGAGCACTTGGGTGACTCAGTCGGTTAAGTGTCTGCCTTCAACTCAGGTAATGATCCCAGGGGCCTGGGATTGAGGCTTGCATTGGGGTCCTTGTTCAGTGGAGAGTCTGATTCTACTTTTCTCTTTCCCTCTGTTTCTCCCCCTGCTTGTACTCTCTTTCTCACAAATAAATAAATAAAAACTTTTTAAAAAATCATTTAAAAAAAAAAGAACATTATCAAGAAAGTGAAAAGACGATCTGCAGAATTGGAGAAAGTATTTGCAAATTATATATCTGATAAGGGTCTAAGATCCAGAATGTATAAAGAACTCTTACAACTCAACAATAAAAAAGACAAAATACCCAATTTGAAAATGGGCAAAGGAGCTGAATAGACATTTCTCCAAAGAAGGCATACAAATGACCAATAGGCACTGGAAAAGATGCTCCACATCATTAGTCATTAAGGAAATGCAAATCAAAACCACAATGAAATACCACTTCATAACCACCAGTCGGGTTATAATTTGCTTAAAAGGAGGTAATAACAAGTTGGTAAGGATGTGAAAGAATTGGAACTCACACATTGCTGGCAGGAACATAAAATGGTGCTGGAAAACACTCTGACAGTCCCTTAAAGAGTTAAACACGGAATCGTCCTATGACCCAGTAATTCCAATCACTTTCACCACAGAAAAACGAAAACATGTCCACATGAAAATTTGTCCATGAATGTTCATAGCAGCATTATTCGTAGTAACCAAATGTAGAAGGTATAGGTAAGACATCAAATATCCACCAACCGGAGAAGCGGCAAGATGGTGGGAGGAGTAGGAGACTGATTATCATCAGGCCCCAGAAATTCGCCCAGATAGCTATCAAACTATTCTGAACACCTACAAATTCTACAGGAGATCGAAGAGAAGAAGAGCAGCAATTCTAGGAACAGAAAATTGACCACGTTCTGGAAGGTAGGACATGCAGAGAAGTGAATCTGAGGGGACGGGAAGCTAGACCTGGGGAGAGGGGCCAGCTCCCGGCAAGTGAGCCAGCAGCAGAACATAGATTCGGAAATGTTAGAAGTCGGCTCCACTGAGGGAGGTCGCTCCACAGGCCAAGTCGGGGGTGAAAGAACCCACAGGGACACAAAAAAACCAGGGGTGTCTGAGTGTGACAGAGCTCCCAGGTATCAGAGAGAAGCCAGCAGGAGAGACGGAGCCAAGGTGAGAAGGCGTCTCTCAGCTCGGTGTTACCTTGGGCTGTGATCCAAAGCACGGTGGGCCACTGCTCTGTGAGCAGGGACCCCACAGGCAGCAGACCTGGAGGGACCCCTCTTTCCTCCTCCAGGAGGAGAGGTGCAGAAGTGGCTGCAGGAATCTGGTGGGTTCGGAGATTCTAACCAGGGCCCCATGCCAGAGATAGAGATGCTCGGTCATAGGCCAGGGGAGCTCTGAGTATGGCCAGAGACCAGGAAATGGGAGAGACTGACTGCTTTTCTCTGAGGACACACAGAGGAGTGTGTTCCAAGCTCTCAGCTCCTCCACGTCAGAGACTGGGAGCCGCCATTTTCAGTCTCGTCCTCCAAAGCCCTACAGAAAGTGTTCAGGGAACAAAAGCTCCCGAGAGCGAACCCGAGCTGATTACTTAGCCTGGCCCATGGTGAGGGCGGTGGGAATCCACCTATGGCAGAGACACTTGAGAATCACAGCAACAGGTTCCTCCCCCAGAAGACCAGAAAAAAAAAAAAAATCCAACCAAAGCCAAGTGCGAGATTGCTGAGAATTGTGGAACTCTGGAGCTGTGGGAAAGCAAAGCAGAGAATTAATGGCTTTTTCACCATGATTCTTTAGTCATTCAAAGTTAAATTCTTTGAATTTTTTTCTTTGAATTTTTTTTCTTTGAATTGTTTTTCTTACCTTTTTCTTTTAAATTTTTTCCTTTTTCCTATTTTAACGTTGTTAAATATTATATGTTATCAACACTTTTTAATCTTTTTAATTTTCATTGTTATACTCATATTTTATCCCTTCATTGTATTTAACCTTATTTTTTGTATACATATAGGGTCGATTCAATTCACCAGTCCAATATAGAGATAGAGATAGAGATAGATAGAGATAGAGATAGAGATAGAGATAGAGGTAGAGATAGATAGATAGATTTAGAGATAGATTTAGAGATAGAGTCAGAGACAGACATAGATATAGAAACAGAAATAGATAATATAGATGTAGATATAGGATTTTGTTATATATATATTTGTTCTGTTTTGTTTTGTTTTTGTTTGTATGATTTTGATTTTGGTTTTTTTGTTTTTTCCCTCTTTCTTTTCTCCCCAGTTCCAGGTCCCTTATGAGTAGCTTAGTGGGTATTTCTCTGGGGTCATTGCTACCCTTTAGTATTTTGTTCTCTCATCCATCTATTCTTATCTGCATAAAATGACAAGGCAGAAAAAATAAACACACACAAAAAGAACAAGAGGCGATAATGACGGCTAGGGACCTAATCAATGCGGACATTAGTAATGTGAAAGAACTAGAGTTCAGAATGACGATTCTTAAGGTGCTGGCTGGGCTCGAGAAAAGCACTGAAGATAACAAAGAATCCTCTCTAGAGAAATAAAAACCATTTCTGGAGAAATAAAAGAACTAAAATCTAACCAAGCTGAAATCAAAAAAGCTATTATTGAAGTGCAATTAAAAACGGAGGCTGTTACTGCTAGGATAAATGAGGCAGAAGACAGAATTAGTGATTTAGAAGACAAAATGTCAGAGAAGAAAGAAGAGGAAGAAAAGAGAGACAAACAACTACTGGACCATAAGGGGAGAATTCGAGAGATAAGTGATACCATAAGACGAAACAATATTAGAATAATTGGGATCCCAGAAGAGGAAGAGAGAGAGAGAGAGAGAGAGGGGCAGAAGGTATATAGGGGCAAATTATAAGACAGAATTTCCCTAATTTGGCACGAAGGGAATAAGCATCAAAATCTAGGAGGCACAGAGAAACCTCCTCAAAATCAATGAAAATAGGTCCATGCCCCATTATCTAATAGTAAAACGTACAAGTCTTAGTGACAAAGAGAAAATCCTGAAAGCAGCTCGGGACAAGAGGTCTATAGCATACAATGGTAGATATATTAGACTGGCAGCAGACCTATCCACAGAGACCTGGCAGGCCAGAAAGAACTGGCAGGATATATTCAGAGCACTAAACGAGAAAAATATGCAGCCAAGAATACTATATCAGGCTAGGCTGTCATTGAATATTGAATGAGAGATAAAAGTCTTCCAGAACAAACAAAAACTAAAGGAATTTGCAAACACCAAGCAAGTCCTACAGGAAATATTGAAAGGGTCCTCTAAGCAATGAGAGCCTAAAAGAAACATAGACCAGAAAGGAAGAAACACAATATACAGTAACAGTCACTTCACAGGCAATACAATGGCTCTAAATCCATATCTCTCAATACTTACCCTGAATGTAAACGGACTAAATGCCCCAGCTAAAAGACACAGGGTATCAGAATGGATAAAAAAACAAGCCCCATCGATATGCTGTCTACAAGAAACTCATCTTATATGCAAAGACACCTCCACATTTAAAGTGGGGGGATGGAAAACAATTTACCATGCCAATAGACAGAAAAAGAAAGCTGGAGTGGCAATCCTTATATTGGATAAATTAGATTTTAAGCCAAAGAATATCGTAAGAGATGAGGAAGGGCACTATATCATACTAGAAGGATCTGTCCAACAAGAAGATCCAACGATCATAAATATCTACACCCCTAACATGGGAGCAGCCAATTATATAAACCAATTAATAACAAAATCAAAGAAACACATTGACAATAATACAATATTAGTAGGGGACTTTAAC
>LNAC01000969.1:283410-311089 GCA_002007465.1 Ailurus styani
CTATCACCACTGCTATTCAACATAGTACTAGAAGTCCTAGCCTCAGCAATCAGACAACAAAAAGAAATAAAAGGCATCCAAATCGGCAAGGAAGAGGTCAAACTCTCACTCTTTGCAGATGATATGATACTTTATGTGGAAAACCCAAAGGACTCCACTCCAAAACTGCTAGCACTCATACAGGAATTCAGTCAAGTGTCAGGATATAAAATCAATGCACAGAAATCAGTTGCATTTCTATATACCAACAACAAAACAGAAGAAAGAGAAATTAAAGAGTCAATCCCATTTACAATTGCACCCAAAACCATAAGATACCTAGGAATAAACCTAACCAAAGAGGCAAAGAATCTGTATTCAGAAAACTATAAAGCACTCATGAAAGAAATTGAGTAAGACACAAAGAAGTGGAAAAACATTCCATGCTCATGGATGGGAAGAACAAATATTGTGAAAATGTCTATGCTACCTAGAGCAATCTACACATTTAATGCAATCCCCATCAAAATACCAGCAATTTACTTCAAAGAAATGGAACAAATAATCCTAAAATTTATATGGAACCAGAAAAGACCCCGAATAGCCAAAGGAATGTTGAAAAAAAAAAGCAAAGTTGGCGGCATCACAATTCCAGATTTCAAGCTCTATTACAAAGCTGTCATCATCAAGACAGTATGGTACTGGCACAAAAACAGACACATAGACCAGTGGAACAGAATAGAGAACCCAAAAATGGACCCTCAACTCTATGGTCAACTAATCTTCGACAAAGCAGGAAAGAATGTCCAGTGGGAAAAAGACAGTCTCTTCAACAAATGGTGTTGGGAAAACTGGACAGCCACATACAGAAAAATGAAACTGGATCATTTCCTTACACAGCACACAAAAATGGACTCGAAATGGATGAAAGACGTCAATGTGAGAAAGGAATCCATCAAAATCCTTGAGGAGAACACAGGCAGCAACCTCTTCGACTTCAACCGCAGCAACTTCTTCCTAGGAACATCACCAAAGGCAAGGGAAGCCAGGCAAAAATGAACTTTTGTTGTGCTATGGTGAATGCTGTGAAAGGCATAAGCCTGATGATTCACAGACCTGTACCCCTGGGCAATAATAATAATAAAAATAAGTTAAAAAGAAAATGAACTTTGGGACTTCATCAAGATTAAAAGCTTTTGCACAGCTAAGGAAACAGTCAACAAAACCAAAAGACAACTGACAGAATGGGAGAAATATTTGCAAATGACATATCAGGTAAAGGGCTTGTATCCAAAATCTATAAATAACTTCTCAAACTCAACACCCATAAAACAAATAACCCAGTCAAGAAACGGGCAGAAGACATGCACAGACATTTCTCCAAAGAAGACATCCAAATGGCCAATTGACACATGAGAATGTGCTCAACATCACTCGGCATCAGGGAAATACAAATCAAAACCACAATGAGATACCACCTCACACCAGTCAGAATGGCTAAAATAAACAAGTCAGGAAATGACAGATGTTGGTGAGGATGTGGAGAAAGGGGAACCCTCCTACACTGTTGGTGGGAATGCAAGCTGGTGTAGCCACTCTGGAAAACAGTATGGAGGTTCCTCAAAAAGTTGAAAATAGAGCTAGCAATTGCACTACTGCGTATTTACCCTAAAGATACAAAGGTAGTGATCCTCAGGGGCACATGCACCCGAATGTTTATAGCAGCGATGTCCACAATAACCAAACTATGGAAAGGACCTAGATGTCCATCAACAGATGAATGGAAAAGATGATGTGGTATATATATACAATGAAATACTATGTAGCTATCAAAAGAAACGAAATCTTGCTGTTTGCAATGACAGGGATGGAACTAGAGGGTATTATGTTGAGCGAAATAAGTCAATCAGAGAAAGACAATTATCATATGATCTCTCTGATATGAGGAACTTCAGGGGCAGGGTGGGGAGTTGTGGGGGGTAGGGAGGGAAAAATAATGAAGCAAATGTGATCAGGAAGGAGACAAACCATAAGGGACCCCTAATCTCACAAAACAAACTGAGGGTTACTGGGGAATGGGAGGGTAGGTATATTGTGGATTGGTTATGGACATTGGGGAGAGTTTGTGCTTTGGTGAATGCTGTGAAAGGTGTAAGCCTGATGATTCACAGACCTGTACCCTGGGGCAAATGATAATTTTAAAAAAACACCAAAAAAACAAAACAAATATCCACCAACTAATGAATGGGTAAATATGGCACAATGGACTACTTTTCAGCCATGGAAAGTAATGAAATACAGAAACATCATAATGTTGATGGATCCCCAAAACATTATGCTATGTGAAAAAAGCCAGACCCCTAAGGCTTCATATTGTATGATTCCATTTCTATGAGATATGTGGAATAGTTAAATCCTTAGAGGCAGAAAGAAGATGGGTGCTTGCCAGAGGCTGAAGGAAGAGGAGCTGCAGGGTGACTGCCTAATAGGTACAAAGTTAATTTTGAGGTGATGAATATTTGGAGGTAGACAGAGGACATACTAAATGGCACTGAAGAGTTGATGTTAAGTTTATACCTCAGGTGAAAAAAATAATTAAAATTTAACCAGCCAAATTATGGTGAACTTCAAGTGACAAGATAAAAGTTTTAGATAGTAGGGCATTTGAGGTAATGAAAACTGGGTGTTATATGCAACTGAAATTATTAAACACTACATCAGAAACTAATGATGTATTTACACGTTGGCTAAATGAATTAAATAAGAAAAAAAAACTCCAAGGGGGAAAAAAAGTTCTAGATTGTATCTTGTAAATAATAGAGAATATTTCTTAAAATATTTTTAAATTAACCTAACATTTTAGGATTATTAATTTCCTTATGTCTGTAGTGTTTATAAGTCAATCAGAGAAAGACAATTATCATATGATCTCTCTGATATGAGGAACTTGAGGGGCAGGGTGGGGGGTTGTGGGGGGTAGGGAGGGAAAAATAATGAAACAAGATGGGATGGGGAAGGAGACAAACCATAAGAGACTTCTAATCTCATAAAACAAACTGAGGGTTACTGGGGGGTGGGAGGGTAGGGATAGGGTGGATGGGTTATGGACATTGGGGAGGGTTTGTGCTTTGGTGAATGCTGTGAAAGATGTAAGCCTGATGATTCACAGACCTGTACCCCCTGGGCAAATAATAAAAATAAAATTAAAAAAAAAAAAAAACCAAAACAACCAGGGGCACTTTAAGTCAGTTAAACACCCTACTCATGGTTTTCAGGGCAGGTCCTGATCTCCGAGTTTTGAGATCAAGCCCTGCGACTGGCTCCCTGCTGAGCACATAATTGGCTTGAGAGTCTCTCCATCTTCCCCTGCCCCTCGTGCTCTCTCTTTATGAAATAAATATATAAATCTTTTTTTCCCCAGAGAACAACTTTATTCATTTTTCAAAATTTTTAAATTTTTTTCAGTGTTCCAAGACTCGTTGTTTATGCACCACACCCAGTGCTCCATGCAATATGTGCCCTCCTTAATACCCACCACCAGGCTCGCCCATCCCCACACAACCCTCCCCTCCAAAACCCTCAGTTTGTCTCTCAGAGTCCACAGTCTCTCATGATTTGTCTCCCCCTCTGATCTCCCAAATTCACTTTTCCTGTCCTCCTAATGTTCTCCATGTTATTCCTTATGCTCTACAAGTAAGTGAAGCCATATGATAATTGACTTTCTCTGCTTGACTTATTTCATTCAGCATAATCCCCTCCAGATCTGTCCATGTTGATACAAAAATTGGGTATTCATCCTTTCTGATGGCTAGTATTCCATTGTATATATATGGACCATATCTTCTTTATCCATTGGTCTATTGATGGGCAGGCACCTTGGCTCTTTCCACAGTTTGGCAATTGTGGCCATTGCTGCTATGAACATCGGGGTGCATATGGCCCTTCTTTTCACTACATTAATATCTTTGGGGTAAATACCCACTAGTGCAATTGCAGGGCCATAGGGTAGCTCTATTTTTAATTTTTTGAGGAATCTCCACATTGTTTTCCAAAGTGGCTGCACCAACTTGCATTCCCACCAGCAGTGAAAGAGGGTTACCCTTTCTCCACAACCTCTCCAGTACTTGTTTCCTGTCTTGTTAATTTTGGCCATTCTAACTGGTGTAAGGTGGTATCTCAATGTGGTTTTGATTTGAATTTCCCTGATGGCTAGTGATGATGAACATTTTTTCAAATGTCTGTTAACCATTTGTATGTCTTCTTTGGAGAAGTGTCTGCTCATGTCTTCTGCCCATTTTTTGACATGATTATTTGTTTTTTGGGCCTTGAGCTTGAGAAGTTCTTTATAGATCTTGGATATCAGCCCTTTGTCTGTAGTGTCATTTGCGAATATCTTCTCCCCTTCCGTGGGTTGCCTATTTGTTTTGTTGACTATTTCCTTTGCTGTGCCAAAGCTTTTTATATTGATGAAGTCCCAAAAGTTCATTTTCACTTTTTTTCCCTTTGCCTTTGGAGACATGTCTTGAAAGAAGTTGCTGTGGCTGATGTTGAAGAGGTTACTGCCTATGTTCTCCTCTAGGATTTTGATAGATTCCTGCCTCACGTTAAGGTCTGTCATCCATTTCGAGTTTATCTTTGTGTATGGTGTAATAAAATGGTCGAGTTTCATTCTTCTATGCATAGCTGTCCAATTTTCCCAGCACCATTTATTGGAGAGACTTTTTTCCACTGGATATTTTTTCCTGCTTTGTCGAAGATTATTTGACCATAGAGTTGAGGGTCCATATATGGACTCTCTACACTGTTCCATTGGTCTATTTGTCTGTTTTTGTGCCAGTACCATGCTCTCTTGGTGACAACAGTTTTGTAGTAAAGCTTGAAATCAGGCAACGTGATGCCCCCAGTTTTGTTTATCTTTTTTCAACATTTCCTTAGTTATTCGGGGTCTTTTCTGATTCCATACAAATTTTAGGATTGTTTGTTCCAGCCCCTTGAAAAATGCTGGTTAATTTTGATCAGGATGACATTGAAAGTATAGATTGCTTGGGAAGTATAGACATTTTAACAATGTTTATGCTTCTGATACATGAGCATGGAATGTTTTTCCATCTTTTTGTGTCTTCAATTTCTTTCATGAGTGTTCCGTAGTGCCTTGAGTCCAGATCTTTTACCTCTTTGGTTAGGTTTATTCCAAGGTATCTTATGGTTCTTGGTGCTATAGTAAATGGAATTGATTCTCTAATTTCCCTTTCTATAGTTTCATTGTGTAAGAAAGAAACTGATTTTTGTGGATTGCTTTTGTATCCTGCCACATTACTGAGTTGCTGTATGAGTTCTAGTAATTTGGGGGTGGAGTCTTTTGGGTTTTCTATATAAAGTATCATGTCATCTGTGAAGAGAGAGAGTTTGACTTATTTTCTGCCAATTTGAATACCTTTCATTTCTTTTTGTTGTCTGGCTGGTGTTGCTTCTAGTACTATGTTGAGCAACAGTGGCAAGAGTGGGCATCCTTGTCGTGTTCCTGATCTCAGTTTTTCCCCATTGAGAATGATATTCCCTGTGGGTTTTTCATAGGTAGATTTTATGAAGCTGAGGACTGTTCTCTCTATCCCTATACTTTGAAGAGTTTTAATCAGGAATGGATGCTGTATTTTGTTAAATGCTTTTTCTGCATTAATTGAAAGGACCATGTGGTTCTTCTCTCTTCTCTTATTGTTTTATTCTATCACATTGATTCATTTGTGAATGTTAACCACTCTTGCATCCCAAGGATAAATCCTACCTGGTCATGGTGGATAATCTTTTTAATGTACTGTTGGGTCCTATTAAGTAGGATCTTGTTGAGAATCTTGGCATCCATATTCATCAGGGATATTGGTCTGAAATTCTCCTTTTTGATGGGTACTTTGCCTGGCTTGGGGATCAAGCAATGATGGCCTCGTAGAAAAAGTCTGGAAGTTTTCTTTCTGTTTCTATTTTTTGAAACAGCTTCAAGAGAATCGGTATTATTTCTTCTTTCAATGTTTGGTAGATTTCCCCAGGGAATCCATCAGGTCCTGGACTCTTGTTTTTTGGGAGGTTTTTGATCACTGCTTCACTCTTGCTTCTAGATATTGGTCTATTCAGGTTGTCAATTTCTTCCTGTTTCAGTCTTAGAAGTTTATAGGTTTCCAGGAATACATCCATTTTTTCTAGGTTGCTTAACTTATTAGCATGTAACTGTTGATAATAATTTCTGAAGGTTGTTTCTATTTCCTTGGTGTTGGTCATAATCTCTTCCCTTTCACTCATAATTTTATTAATTTGGGTCATCTCTCTTTTCTTTTGGATAGGTCTTGCCAGTGGTTTATTGATCTTATTAATTCTTTCAAAGAACCAGTTTCTAGTTTCATTGATGTGTTCTATTGTATCTCTAGTTTCTAACTCATTGATCTCTGCTCTAATTATTTCCCTTCTTGTGTGGGGTGTTGGCTTAATTTGTTGTTTATTTTCCAGTTCTTTAAGGTGTAGAGAGAGTTGGCATATTCAGGATTATTTATTTATTTATTTATTTTTTGAGTGAGGATAGGATGGCTATATGTATTTCCCCTTAGGAGCACCTTTGCCATATCCCATAGATTTTGGAACTACATGTCTTCATTCTCATTGGTTTCCATGAATTGCTTAAGTTCTTTGATTTTCTGGTTGACCCAAACATGCCTGAGCAGGATGGTCTTTAGCTTCCAAGTGTTTGAATTCCTTCCAAGCTTTTTCTTGTGGCTGAGTTCCAGTTTCAAAGCAGTGTGGTCTGAGAATATGCAGGGAATAATCTCAATCTTTTGGTATCGGTTGAGTCCTGATTTGTGACCCAGTGTGTGGTCTATTCTGGAGAAAGTTCCATGTGCACTCGAGAAGAATGAGGATTCTGTTGTTTTAGAGTGGAATGTTCTGAATATATCTATGAGGTCCATCTGATCCAATGTGTCATTCAAAGCTCTTGTTTCTTTGTTGATTTTCTGCTTAGATGATCTGTCTATTGCTGAGAGTGGTGTGTTAAGATCCCCTACAATTAAGTATTCATATCAATATTACTCTTTATTTTGATTAACATTTGGCTTATGTAGTTGGCTGCTCCCATGTTGGGGGCATAAATATTTACAATTGTTGGATCTTCTTGGTGGATAGACCCTTTAAGAATGATGTAGTGCCCTTCTGTATTTCTGACTAAAGTCTTTAGCTTAAAATCTAATTTATCTGATATGAGATTTGCTACCCCAGCTCTATTTGAGCCCCATTGTCATGAAAGATAGTTATCCATCCCTTCACTTTTAGTCTGAATGTATCTTAAGGTTCAAAATGCATCTCTTGTAGACAGCATATGGACGGGTCCTGTCGTTTTATACAGCCTGCAACCCTGTGCCATTTTATGGGAGCATCTAGGCCATTCACGTTGAGAGTGATTATTGAAAAATAAGTTTTTATTGACATCATGTTGCTGTGAAGTCCTTGTTTCTATGCATTGTCTCTGCAGCATTCTGTTCTATGTCACTCCTGGGTTCTTTCTTCTTTTATAGAACCCCCCTTAATATTTCTTGTAGTTCTGGCTTGGTGGTCATATAATCTTTTAAACCTTGTCAGTCTTGGAAGAGCTTTATCTCTCCATCCATTCTGAATGTCAGTCTTGCTGGATAAAGTGTTCTTGGCTTCATGATCTTCTAGTTTAGTGCCCTGAATATGTCTTGCCAGCCCTTTCTGGCTTGCCAGGTTTCTGTGGACAGGTCTGACATTATTTTAATGGTCCTCCCTCTGTATGTAAGGAATCTCTTCCCCCTAAGTGTCCTTAAGATATCTTCTCTGAGTTTACAACTCATGAATTTCAGTTATGTGACTGGAGGTCTTTCTACCCTCATTTATCTTGTGTGTGGGGGGGTGTACTCTCTGCCTCTAGGACACAAACACTTTTTCCATTCCCCATATTAGGGGAATTTTCATCTAGGACTTGTTCAACTATATCTTCTATTCTTCTCTCTCTCTCCACTGCCTCAGGGATCCCAATAATTTTGACATTGGAATTTTCATGGTGTAGCTCTAAACCAGGGCAAGTTAGTAGTGGCTCCTTCCTCACAGAGAAACTACAGGGCCATTGCTTAGGAAGAACACCCTAAATATATAAATCTTAAAACAAAACAAAGCAGCCTATTATAAGTAGAACTTTCTATCAATTTGCTGTTTGTTTAAATAAAGCTCCCCAATTGTCAAGACTGTTTTTGTTTTTTTATTTTTTCTGTCTTCCCCATTTATGAAATTGATGAATATGAAGGCTATCTCTATATTCAGTTCTGTGTAACCACAGAGCCTCTTTCAGCCTTCAAACAAGAATCAGCTTATAGGCACCTGGGATAATAATGGGGCTTTAAAAATGCCAATTTGTGACGTGTGAGCATGGAGAAATATATACAATAAATGGAAAGTGTAAGACTCGGTCAAGCCAGTCCACAGAGAAGTGTGAGATAAAAGAGGAGAGACATAGAGAATGAGTGGGAGGACCCCAGGGGTGAACCTGTAATACAGATACTTCTTGGCCTGACATGAAGTGTGAACATGAGGGCTGCCCCTTTAATATCCAACTGTAGGATCTTGTTTTCTTAAGACTCAGGCAGTCCTAGAGTTAGATTTTAGGAATAATTAAATGTGAAAGCAGAGTTCTAGATACTCAGTCAAGAGAGGGCCCTGGACCTTTTGGGTTTT
This sequence comes from Ailurus styani, assembly GCA_002007465.1. NCBI lineage: Eukaryota > Metazoa > Chordata > Mammalia > Carnivora > Ailuridae > Ailurus > Ailurus styani. Next base: position 292,117 of record LNAC01000969.1, read on the forward strand.
ACTGGGTTTATATAATTGTCTATCCAACAGTTGGTCAGTTTATGTCCAAAATAATGCATGTTTTTGACCTCAAATAGACAGAGGCTGCTGTTGAGAGGAAGACAGAAGGAATGCAAACACAAGGCCTCAAAGGCAGCCATCCAGTGTACCACAATGAAACCCTTTCCAGTCACATGTAGTCCAGGGAAATGAATGGTCCAAATGCAGGGAACCTGGGGCACTGGGGTGGCTTAGTCAGTTAAATGTCTGCCTTTGATTCAGGTCATGATTTTAGGATCCTGGGATCAAGCCCTGTGTCAGGCTCTCTGCTCAGCAGGAAGTCTGCTTCTGCCTCTGCCCACCCCCCACACACTGGCAAGATCTCTCTCTCTCCCTCTCATAAATAAATAAATAAATAAATAAATAAATAAATAATCTTAAATTTTAGAAATGCAGGTAAACTGCTTTTGTTTGTTCATTTTTACCTCAAATTCCTGTTTATAAGCTGCTTCCAAATGTCATGATGTCTAATCATTTCCTTTTGTATCTTCTCTCTTCGTTTTCTTTAACTGGATCTCAGTGATACACTCTCATCTCTAAGACAAATGGTTGATGTGTGCTATAAACCAACAGATGAATAAAACATACTCAGCTTCATGCTAAAAGGTGCTTCTTTCTTTGGATGCACCACCGTTTCAGCTTCTTATTAAGATAAAGCATTATTACAGATGTATTTCCTAATATATCTCCAGAGCTTTCTACACTTTCCTCAATGGTGGGACATTTGGTCTGCTTTGGATGTGTCCATCTCCATGATGAAACCATGAGCTGTCAGGAAGTAGGAACCTTTTTTACATTTCTGTAACCCTAGTGGTCAGCACAATACAGAGAAGCAGAGTAGAAACATTTGTGATTCATGAGGGCAGAGACCCCATGTGCCTTGCTCACTGCTGTATCCTCAATAGGTAGTTCAGATCTAGCACATAGCAAGACCTCAGATATGTATTTGTTGAATGAATGAATGAAAAGTTTATTTATAAGGTATATATGTTCAGCCATTTTCATTCCTTTGAGTTCTTTGCCAGTATTAAAATAACCAAATAGAAGTTTTAAAAAAATAGATGGCCATTTGGATATTTTGTCGAACATCAGCATGTTGGATGCATCAAGATATTTGATGTTATGAATCTGACTGATTGAATATGAAACTTCTCTAGATATTTTGATATGGTTAGGTACAGTCATTTTTCTTGTGAGTACTATTTTTCAACCCTCTTTTATATAAAACTATATATATCAAGAGGGTTTCTAATCTAGTTCTTTTTGAAATAAGAACCATTCTGTGCCGGATAAATCAGCACACTGAGTCTGAGTTTATATAATCTTCTTGCTTTCCTTTTTTAGCTGAAATGTTCTTCTGCCCCAGGAAACGACCTGGAATTTCTGCCTCCCAGAACTTTGTGTCATCAGGAATGACTGTGTCCTGCTTTCTTGCCTCTAAAGTAATTTTCTTTTGGTCAGAAATGTTCACATACTTTACTGTACCACATATAGTAATGTCCTCTCACCCTTGGGAAACAATAATAGAAGTAAGCAAGGACACAATAGAGTCTTCTAAGCTATTTAAAACATCCTTTTTTACATTGCCACATATTAAAAATCTTACCAGATATTTTTGGAAACATATTTTATTAATTATTAAGTTAATGTAAACATAACAAAGTCATGATATTCAAACTTGTAACACTGTCTCGAGACATTAGAAAATTAAAATTCCTTTAGAATCATAAAAAAATATGTTATCATAAAAATGTTTAAGTATTGGTCATATACCATTTTAGCCAAACTCTCAACTTTTTCAAATAGTTATATATAAATTATTGTGTATATGTATAAACATATTTACATATAATCAAAATCTCAATTTTTTCAAATACTTATGATACACACCATTTCACATGATGTGTTTCTGAGATATTTGTTTCTATTTGTAGAGTTTGGTGCACATTATCATTTGTATCTTTGGAAGTATATGTTTGGTGGTTACCATGGCAAATGTCAAACCTATGACCAAGTCACAGAGAAGAAAAAAAGTAATTGAGAGTTAGATATGGTTCATGTATATATATGTATAATTTTTAAGAATAATAATTATTATTAAGAAACCTGTTTCCTGGCCTGCCAGAATGTTCTGATGATAAAGTAGATAATGTTAGTTAATATATACAGATAGTCAAAATTATTTTTTATCTATAATAAATGCTAAAATGTTAGGTTCTGGGGGAAAAAAATCCCACATTCACCTTGCCAAGTTCTTTGCCAGTTAGGAATGTTTCAGGAAAATCTAAAGCTCACATTTCTTTTTTTTTTCTTTTTGCATTTACTAACTGCATATTCTTTGACAAAGACTCTTGAGTCTTAGCTTGCTTAATGCAGCCTCTCCAAAATTGTGCTTTTTGGAAGAGAAATTTTCCTTTGCCAACATTAAACCAGATCTAGACTTTAGTTTGGTTACTATCTTACATATTTGAACAGAAGATTTAAAATTAGGACTAAAAACAAAGGTGTCTTCAGATACTGTTTCCAAATATACTGTTTCCATCTTCAGTACTGTGAACTAAATTAAACAAAAGTAGCAGTAGTTAAGAACAGAGAAGAAAGATGTTGCTCCTTTACAGGACAAAGGCATCCTTTTCGAGTTGTTATATTGTTTGTTTTTTTTTCTCCATAGGGCCTTCTATGAGAATTAAACTAAAAAACCTTTATGCCACCAGGGTAACATTATATTTTTCATAACTCCACGTTTAAGTTCCATTTGTTGAATATAAGTCATCAAAGAAAATCAAACATCTATAGAGATGTTGCAGAGTAATATCCCATACAAGCAGCCCTGCTCAGATTATTGGGAAAAGTTCTCAACCACTTTCAGAGTTGAGATTCACAACTTCCTAAAATATCATCAAACTGCACTGTGTTACAGTTTAATTTTCAAAAATGTAAAATCATCACTGTCATGCAGATATAGAATGAATACGTGTGAAAGATTATTTTTAATTTAGTAATCACTGAGGGAGACAGTAAGATGTTAAGCTAAGTCCAAAAGGACTTAAGAATTGATGTCTATAGGCTATTGGACAAGAAAAATGTTAGAATAAAATTGCCAGATATACATATAAAATTGGCTTAAATCCAGCAAGCCATTAACCACAATTTCTGGGGTAGCTGGTGAGCTGATGAAGTTGTATCTCTACCAGGCAAAAATCCACAAGTTAGCCTTTGTTTCTACAGAGGTAACTTGCTTAGACAACAAAAATCAAGCCCAGCACCACACTGAAAGAATGGTTAGTGATCTTTTGTCTAATTCCAAGTTTCAGATAGAAATAATGTGTCTGAGTGCCTCAATCGATTAAGCATCTGCCTTCAGCTCAGATCATAACCCTAACAGTCCCGGAATTGAGCCCTGCTCAGTGGAGAGTCTGCTTTACCCTCTCTGTCTCCCCCTGCTTGTGGTCTCTCACTCTATCTCTCAAATATATAAAATCTTAAAAAAAAAAAAAGAAAAGAAAAGAAAGAAAGAAACAGTTTGTTTGGGTTTCCTCCATAGTCAAAAATCTTATTTCACCATGTTCCTAATTCTGTACATCCAAATATGAGAAATGGCCAAATGACAGCGATATCAACAATCCAAGAGAAATGCTGTTTCAGAGAATTTAATTAAGATCCATTTATTCAACAAATACTTTAAAAATAAAAATAATAATAGGTAGCATTTATTGGGCTTTTCCTATGTTCTGGAAACTGTGCTTTACATTTATTATGTTATTTAATGCATACAAAACTCTATGGAACAGCTACTGTTGTGTATTTATTATTATTAACCTCCATATTTCAGAGCTTAAATAACTTGCCCACAATTTTATCTGATAAGTAGTAGAACTGACATATAAGGCAATGTCTGTGGGATAACAGAACCCACACTCCTACTTGCAGAAGTGTCTGTATCCTAAGTTCCAGCCACAATGCTTAATTGCTGAAAGCATAGTGGTTGATAAGACATAACTCTTGCCTTCAAGGAGCTTAAAGTCAAGTGCCAGAAGTGAATGAACAACTGTTAATTGTAAGATATATGTGTTATGATGGGATAAGAACATATAGGAGGGTACCGGGGCATGTGGGAAAGGCACTAAGCCCAGTTTGGGGGCCCCTGCAAGGTTTTTTAAGGAGATGTCTAGAGGAGTGCCTGGATGGCTCAGTTGGTTAAGCGACTGCCTTTGGCTTAGGTCATGATCCCAGGGGTCTGGGATGGAGTCACTTGTCAGGGCTCAGCAGGGATCCTGCTTCTCCCTCTCCTTCTGCCTGTTACACCACCTACTTGTGCTCTCTCTCTCTGTCTGTCAAATAAATAAGTAAAATCTTAAAAAAAGGGGGTGTCTATAAATGTAATATTATTTAGCTTGGTGATATGATTTGATCATATTGCTGTTTATTTTCTACATTCATTAAGCTCACCATAACTAAACACAAGATTGCAACCCATTAGCAGCCTAGTCTTTTTATTTATTCCTTATGTAGAAAATAAGGCAGGAAATGCTAATTAAAAATGTGAACAAGTCTGAGATGCCTGGGTAGCTCAGTTGGTTAAACAATGGACTCTCAATTTTGGGGTCCTGAGATCTAGCTAATGGCTCCACACTCAGCCAGGAGTCTACTCAAGATTTTCTCTCTGTCTCCTTCTGCCTTGCCCCCTCTCCCTGTTCTACCTTTCTCTCATATAAATAGATAAATAAATCTTTTAAAAAATCTGAACAAGTCTTTGGGTCTTACAAATTATTTTTGTGGTATTATATTTAAAAAATTATTTTTCAAATAAAAATCAATCATTGTAATACTTTGAATTTTTTTGTAATACTTCAGATTTTAACCCCTAAAAATACCTTTGCAAATTGATTATTAAATATTCCACTTATATGTTAATACCAACTTAAATTTTACAATATGGATGAATACACCTTAGATATTTTTTAAAAAGGAGATGTCAGTAGAGAAATTACGTCCAGTCCAAATGTGCAAGTCAGGTACACCTAGCAGTACCTTTTAATCTTTGTAGACCCACTACTTTCAATTCAGAATTTTCCTTGATGATAACACATAAATCTTTCCAGCATGTGCTAAAGATGATAACACATAAATCCTTCCCAGGAAAATCTGGTCTCTCTGTATCACCAGCTTCTTTGTGCCATCTAGTGAGCTTGTACAAAGTATTAATAGAGGGAAAAAAAATCCAGGAAGGTTTTGCTGGAGATATGCAATTTAATGATATTTAAGACATATAATCTTTTTATAAAATCCATTTACCTTTTCTATTACTGAATAAATATTAATGCCCTTTCCATAAAATTCATAGTCTCAAAATAAAGGTTTTATGAAACATACATAGAAAATAAATTTTGAAGCATCACAAAGGGATTTACTTTTATGAAAGAGAATTTCCATTACATTTTACCTTTTTCTTAAAGAGTTTCTTCAATATTCACATTCCATATTTTTGTCTGTTATGCCCTTAACTGAGTAGAAATTTCATATAAAACAATTTTCATTTCTTTGCTTGACTGGGGAAGAATTTTTCATTTATATTTTCTTAATTCATTTGAATTTCTTTATTCTACTAGTGACATACATACAAAAATATGCTTAACTTCTTCTAAATATTATTAAGTTTTGATTCCATGTTTGGACACAGGTTAGTGGCATGACATAAGAAGACAAATGTCACTTTTTTATGCATTCCTTTTCTTTACTTCCCTCTTATTCTCCATACCCCAGGTTTGAAAATCTCCTCTTGACATAATTTAGCTTCATGTTATCAAAGAAAAAGCCTTCTGAAAGGTGTAACATAACATAACATATTCAACAAAGTATAACTTGTTATAGAAAAGCAAGCTTCTAATACAGTCTTTGTAATGTCCTTTACACCTGCTTAGATCATCATTTTCATGACACCAGGGGTGGGAATGTCTTTTTAAAAAGTATTCATCTCAGCAAACAAGGAAAAGAGGAGAACTTTCTTAACTTGATAAAGAACATCTACAGAAAACCTGCACTAACATACTTAATGTTGAGAAGTTAGAGACTTTCCCACCAAGATCAGGAACAAGACAAAGATGTCCCTTCTCACCACTCCTTTTCAACATCTTGTGGGAAGTCCTAGTTAATGCAGTAAAATAAGAAAAAGGACTAAAAGGCATAGGAAGACAAGAAGGAAGGGAGGGAGGAAGGAAGGATGGCATAATAAGAAGGAAGGGGGGAATAAAACAGTGTTTGCAGATGACATGATTATTTAAATAGAAATAGATTATGTAGAATGGTGGTTACCTAAGACAGGGGCAGGGAGGTATGGGGAATGTGTGACAGGGAACTGGAGAACATTGTGTAAAGATACAAACTTGTAACTAGTAGATAACTAAGTCCTAAAGATCTAATACAAAGCAAAGTGATTATAATCAATGATCCTATTTTATAAACCTCAAAGTTGCTAAGACACTACATTTTAATTATTCTCACAAAAAAGAAGTGATAATTATGTGACATGATATAGGCATTAGCTAATACAATGGTAGTAATGACATTACGGTATACAAATATATCAAATCAACATGTTGTGCACCTTAAACTTACACATTATATGCCAGTTATATCTTAATAAAAACATTGCCTTAAAATGGATCACAGGCCTAAATGTAAAACTATAAAACTCTTAGAAGGTAACATTGGAGAATATGGGTTTGGTAATAACTTTTTAGACATAATTACAAAGTCGAGATCCATTAAACAAATAACTGATGCTACATCTCATTAAAATTAAAAACTTGCATTTTTCAAAACACATTGTCAAGAGAACGAGAAGATAATTCACAAATTGAGAGAAAATATTTGCAAAGACATACTCAGTAAAGAACTCTTTTTTTCACGTTTTGAAACTTTTAATACATTTAAATGTCTTCATTTAGGGGATGACTATATTTTGCAGATAAAACAAAAAGATCTATGGACTGCCACATAAGAATATGATCATGAAGAGCCAGAGCAGGGAATGTTATTAAAATTGGGACTGTCCTTGAAAATCCTAGAAATCCTGGCCAGCGGCCCCAGAGCAGGGCGACTGCCTGGTCTACGCTGCTGCTTCTCCATCCTGTATATTCAGATGGGGAGCCTGGCTGGGTAACTGCATCTCTGGAGAAGGGCCGCTGGAGAAAGCGTGGCCCCTCACCACCCTCAGGGTCATCTGGAATACAGTAAAGAACTCTTATTCAAAGTATACAGATAACTCTTAAAACTCAGGAAGGTCCCTGACTGGCTCAGCCAGTAGAACATGAACTCTTGATCTCAGGATCATGAGCTCAATCCCCATATTGTGTGTAGAGATTACTTACAAATAACTCTTAAAACTCAACAATAGAAAAACAAACAACCCGATTTAAAAACTGGGCCAAAGACACCTTTCCAAAGATGATATATAGATGTCAAATAAACATATAAGGAATTGCAAATTAAAACAATGAGATCCTACTACATACCTATTAGAGTGGCTAAAATCCAAAACACTGACAACACCAAATGCTGGAGAGCATGTGGAACATCAAGAACTCTCATTTAGGAGCCTGGGTGGCTCAGTCTTCAGCTCAGGTCATGATCCCAAAGTCCTGGGATTGAGTCCCAGTCTCCCTCCTTCTCTGCCTCTCCCCCTACTTGTGTTCTCTCTCTCAAATGAATAAATAATATCTTTAAAAAAAAGAACCCTCGTTCATTATTGGTGGGAATGCAAAAAGCATACAGCCACCTTAGAAGATGCATTGGCAGTTTCTTACTAGTTTTGTAAGTTGAGTTTTGATCCAGCAATCACGGTATTTATAATATTTACCCAGATGAGCTGAAAACTTACATTCACACAAAAACCTGTACTCAGTTATTTATTGCAACTTTATTTGTAGTGGCCAAAACTTGGAAGCAACCAAAGTATCCTTCAGTAGATGAATGAATAAACAAAATGTACCTCCATACAACATAATATCATCAATGCTAAAAAGAAATGAGCAATCAAGCCATGAAAAGACATGGAAGAAACTTTGAAGTATATTACTTACTAACTGGGAGAAGTTAGCATTAAAAAGCTACATACTGAATGATTCCAATTATGACATTTTGATAAGGGAAAACTATGAAGCTAGTAGAAAAATCAGTGGTTGCCATGTGTTTGAGGGAAGGAAGGAATGGGTAAGTGGAACACTGGGGATTTGGGGGGTGGTGAAGCTACTCTGTACTATTCTGTAATAGTGGGTACGTATCATCATGCATTTGTCTGACACCATAGAATAGACAACACCAAGAATGACCCATAATGTAAACTATGGACTTTGGCTGAAGACGTGTCAATGTCGGTTCATCTCTTATAACAAATATACCACGTTGGCACAGGATGTTGATCTTGGGAGAAGCTGCACATGTGTGTGGACAGGTTCAATGTTGCTGTGAATCAAAACCCCTCTAAGAATGATATGCCCTCTATCTATAATACCATATGTATGTGTACATTTACATCTTCTTAGGATGAAGAAACTCATAAGAGAATTCTTTTCTCCACCCAGCATTCAGAAAAAGCCAGATAAGCTACAAAATCATAATTTATTTGAAGCCATCAGAGAGAGATAGGACATTCAATCTATTTTATCTTTGGGAGAACACAAGAAAAACAAGTCAGTCATAAAAATACATAAGAAGAAAACAATTGAAATTTAAACAAATTATTCATAGCTGAGTATGGGGTAAACTGACAGTCTTAAATCCTTGGGAGCCCGGATACAAGAGGAGAGTGCACTGTGTAGTATAAGTACCTGATATCAAGTTGTTTTTTTTTTTTACTATAAGTGCCTGACATTAAGCTTGTGATTGCTAGGTCATCCATTTCAAAAACTCCATCTCAAATAAACATATTGTCCAGCTGTATGACACAGTTCCTACCTAAACACCTAGGTGAGAAGCCAGGCTGCCCACCCATGAAGTTCTCCTTTTACAAAGTCATGTAGATAACTGGCTGCTTCAGTGAACCTGGTCTTCCCCTTCCGTGCCCTCAATCACACTTTTCTGCTTTAGGTTTTCTACTAAAGAGTGAGCCTTTGAAGCACTTGGCACCCTACCCTTGACCTGATAAGGGCAGAGCCCGAGGACTGCTGTCCCTCACTACCTGTGCCTGTGTTGTATGCCCCGAGGGATGTTATGTACCCTCTAGGACATGTGAATAATAAATCTTCTTTTTACAAACCCTCTGATAGTTGTTGCTGAAGTATGTCCTGCAGTCATAATAAAACCACAAGGGCCAGCCCAGCCACAACGTTGGCTCTGGTCAGGGAAATGTCTGTGGGGACTCACCATAGGTATTAATGGGCCCAGGCAAGTGTCTTTGGCATCTCTGGCCAACAGCGTCACTTTCAGTAGGCTGAGACCAACACAACACACTCACCCTGATCCCTTTTCCACCAGCACCCACCAGGGGTCACCAGAGAGTGTGGGATCTACCTGGGCAGGCTTGAGAGAGCCACCCTTATTGGAGAACAGGCATGGGACATCTCCCCCATCACAGACCCTTCACACATAGGAATTAATCTGTCTTCCAGTGACAGAGGTCAGGAAAACGCCCTTCTAAATTACAGGTTTAGGAACATGACCCCTGGGAGAAGGGTGGAAGCAAATATCAGTGTGCTTTCCAGTGAAGAAACACTCCCAATACCTGGTCCAGAGTGAAGACCCACAGTCAGCTGGGTGCAGTAGAATAAACTGCTGCCTGCAGCTGCAGGAGGGCTCAGTGTCCTGCACTGCACAAAGCAAGAGTGCATTGCTGCTGGGTAGGGGTGGGAGACTGGCTCCTGCTCAAGATGCCACTCCAGTAAGGCAGAGTGTGGCTGCAGTAGGTGGCAAAGCAAGAAGACTAGAAAGACTGGTCCCTGAGACCCACCCAGGTGCGCAGGTCTGCCTAATAATTAGATGGAAAGAGAGACCCAGGAAAATCCCACAATTACCCTAAGCATTGCACTGAGCACACTAGGAGACAGGAGTGTACAGTGCCAGGGAGCTGGCCTGGCTAATCCTGAGATCCTGAGATCCTGCAGGAGCCGAGAAAAATCCTTCAGCACTCAGGCTGCACACTTAGCACCATATAGCAGCAGCCTGTGGCTGCAGAAATTGGAAATCTGTGGCCCGCTCAAAGGTGCTAAAGCACCAACCAATCCCAAACCCTGATCAGTTATAGACCAGGTTGACTGAAATCCTCACATTAATGACTGACAGAGAAGAGGCAGGCTTATTTCCAAGTGCAAATAGTACTTACCATAATTTCTGCTTTTTAAAAAAAACACAATTATCTGATATTCCTTTACAAATTACAATGCACAATAAAAGAACAAGAATAAAAAGACTCATTGACAAGAGATAAAACAATCAACAGACCAGAAACCCCAGAAACAGCCCAGATGTTGGAACTATCAGACAGGAACTTTACAATCATTTTTATTAATAAGTTAAATGACCTAGAGGAAAGGCAGGTAATGTGCATGAAAATGTGGGGAATTTCAGCAGAACATGGAAATTAACCAGAAGAGACAGTCTCCCGCAGGACGGCATGGAGTCCCAAAAGGCGCCTCTGATCCTGACTGACAGAAGATGGCATCCGTCATGAATGGGTGAAAGATATCATGAACTGTTTGAACACAACTTCCCAGGGCAGTCTCCAGCCAGCAGCACTTTCTTGGCTTTCTCACCGCACAGGCAGTGATAACGGGAAAAACTCTCATCACAATGTCTCCAGGAATAAAAGTGGAACTGAGCAGGACATCCATTTATGGGTTAAAAAAAAATCAGACATTCCAGGAATTAAATAAGAGTTGCCAGGAGAATGAAAAGCTTCTTTTTCCCTTCAGTAAAACTCCAGAGAGCCTGAAACTCTCCATAAAAAGATCCTGCAGGTATTTAGACAGGAACAAGAACCATGACTCACAAGGAAAAGGAGGATATGGTTAATAAAGAGAGATGATGAATGGCAAAGATACACAGCCGGACATGGACCTAAATGAAGATAACTGGGTTATAGTCAGTGACAATTCACGAATTCAGAATCCAACAGTGCAATCCAACAGTGCAGAATCTGACTGAGGACACATACTAATCTCACAGAGCGTTTGCTAAGGAGGAAATGTGGGGCAGACTACAGTGGCCAGCCTGCTTCTACTGCTGGAGTCCACTGGACTCTCATTTTGACTAAACAGAATCTATGGTTTGATCTGCATAGGTGTGGTGAAACAAGAGAGGGCCGAGGAGGCAAACGAGCTTGGACACTACCAGGGATTGCACAGGTTAACCTGACTTCCAGGGATGCATTTCCAATGGAACAGTTTCTCTCCCTACTTGTCAGACATCCAGGTCCTTCTCTGCCCAGGCCAGAGAAACCCACTGCACAATTTTCAGATTCTCTTTCTTTCTGGCTAAGGAGTGTGTCTGGGGCACTTAGCCTTTAGGAAGAAAATGTAGTTGGACGTCCAATCATAAGAATAAATCAAACAAATGAAAAATTCATACACAATCAATCCTGGAGTAAAAACTACAAAATACATACATACATACACATGTACACTCACATACTCAGACACACACATACCAACACACACATGTAGGTGTACATATTCACAAAAATCACACCATCTGGTTATATTTTCTTTGTAATAGTTACTAAGATTTAACATTATCATGTTGTTGATTTCTTCTTTACTTGTTTTCTATATGTCTCTCTCATCTAGAATGTAAGTTCCCTGTGCATTGCATCAATATCCATCTGGTCCATGACTGTACTCCCAGTACCCAGAATGGAACCCTCATCACAGTATATGTTCCATAATATTTATGAAATGAATCACTGAATCAACATCCACATGTGTCTCACATTATGTTCTAGCTCAAAATGAGGGAAAACTTGAACACACCTCAACTGTGAAGAGAAAGAACCAGCAGAAGAGAGAGAAGAGACAGGAGAAGGAGGAGCAAGATGGCAGAGGAGTAGGAGACCGATTATCATCAGGTCCCAGAAATTCATCCAGATAGTTATCAAACCATTCTGAACACCTACAGATTCCACAGGAGATCGAAGAGAAGAAGAGCAGCAATTCTAGGAACAGAAAATCTACCACTTTTCAGAAGGTAGGAGAAGTGAATCTGAAGCAATGGGAAGATAGACCCTGAGGGGATGGGCCAGCTCTTGGCAAGTAAGAGAACAACAGAGCACAAAATTGGAACTTTTAGAAGTCTGCTCCACTGAGGGACGTCACCCCAGAAGCTAAGTGGGGGGTGAAGCCCTCGTGGGAACAGTGTGGTCTCAGGACCCACAGGGACACAAAAAGACCAGGGGTGTCTGAGTGTGACAGAGCTCCCAGGTATCAGAGAGGAGAAGCTGACTGGAGAGATGGGAGCTAAGCTGGGAAGGTGTCTCTCAGCCCTGCGTTACCTTGGGCCATGATCCAAAGCACAGTCGGACCACTGCTCTTTGAGTGGAGACCCCACAGGTGGCAGCTCCAGGCGGGGGGGCCCTCCTTCTTCCTCCGGGAGGAGCTGCACGGAAGCAGCTGCAGGAATCTGCTGGGTTTGGAGATTCTAAATGGGGCTGTGCACCAGAGATAGAAAAGCTCTGTCACAGGCCGGGTGAACTCGGAGTGCGGCTGGAGACCAGGGAGACAGGAGGGAAGGACTGCTTTTCTCTGAGGATGCACTGAGGAGTGAGGCCCCAAGCTGTCAGCTCCTTCGGGTCAGAGATTAGGAGGCTTCCATTTTCATTCCTATCCTCCAAAGCTGTACAGAAAGCATTCAGGGAACAAAAGCTCTAGAGAGCGAACCTGAGCAGAATGCTTAGCCCAGTCCCTGGCGAGGGTGATGCAACTCCACCTCAGGCAAAGACACATGAGAATCAAAGTGACAGGTCCCTCCCCCAGAAGATCAGCAAGAACATCCAGCCAAGGCCAAGTTCATAGATCGTTGAGAACTGTGGAACTCCAGAGCTAGGGGAAAGCAACACAGAGCATTCATAAATTTTTCCCCATGATTCTTTAGTCCTTCAAAGTTAAATTCTTTGAATTTTATTTTTTATACTCTTATCTTTTAAATTATTTGCTTTTTAATATTTTAACGTTTTTTAACTACTATATCTTATCAACATTTTTTAATCTTTTTTAATTTTCATTGTTATAGTCATATTTTATCCCTTCATTGTATTTTACCTTATTTTTGGTATACATATAGGGTCTGTTCAATTCACAAGTCTAATAGAGATAGAGAAAGAGACAGAGATAAAGTCAGAGACAGAGATAGATACAGAAACAGAAATAGATGATATAGATATAGATACAGGGTATTGTTTCATTTTTTGTATTTGCTTTTGCTTGTTTGTTTTTGTTGTTGTTTTTTGGTTTTTCCCTTCTTTCTTCTCTCCCCAGTTTCAGATGTCTTCTGATTAGGTTAGTGTATATTTCTCTGGGGTCATTGCTACCCTTTAGTATTTTATTCTATCAACCATCTATTCTTATCTGCATAAAATGACAAGGCGGAAAAAATCAACACAAAAAAAAGAATAAGAGGCAGTAACGATGGCTAGGGACTTAATCAATGTTGACATTAGTAATATGATAGAACTAGAGTTCAGAATGACGATTCTTAAGGTGCTAGCTGGGCTCGAAAAAAGCATGGAAGATAAAAGAGAATCCCTCTCTAGAGAAATAAAAACCCTTTCTGGAGAAATAAAAGAATAAAATCTAACCAAGCTGAAATCAAAAAAGCTATTAATGAGGTGCAATTGAAAATGGAGGCTCTTCCTGCTAGGATAAATGAAGCAAAAGACAGAATTAGTGATTTAGAAGACAAAATGTCAGAGAATAAAGAAGCAGAGGAAAAGAGAGACAAACAAATACTGGACCAAGAGGGGAGAATTCGAGAGATAAGTGATACCATAAGGCGAAACAATATTAGAAAAATTGGGATCCCAGAAGAGGAAGAAAGAGAAAGAGGGGCAATTATATATATATATATAACATATTATACTATTATATAATATATATAATTATATTATATTATTATATATTATATATTAAATTATTTTATAATTTGGAGCAAATTATAGTACAGAATTTCCCTAATTTGGCGAAGGGAGCAAGCATCAAAATCCAGGAGTCACAGAGAACCCCCCTTGAAATCAATAAAAATAGGTCCACACCCTGTCATCTAATAGTAAAACATACAAGTCTCAGTGACAAAGAGAAAATCCTGAAAGCAGCTTGGGACAAGGGGTCTATAACATACAATGGTAGAAATATTAGACTGACAGCAGACCTATCCACAGGACCTGGCAGGCCAGAAAAAACTGGCATGATATATTCAGAGCACTAAAAGAGAAAAACATGCAGCCAAGAATACTATATTCAGCTAGGCTGCCATTGAAAATAGAAGGAGAGATAAAAAGCTTCCAGGACAAACAAAAATTAAAGGAATTTGCAAACACCAAGCCAGTCCTACAGGAAATATTGAAAGGGTCCTCTAAGCAATGAGAGCCTAAAAGAAACATAGACCAGAAAGGAAGAAACACAATATACAGTAACAGTCACTTCACAGGCAATACAATGGCTCTAAATCCATATCTCTCAATACCTATCCTGAATGTAAATGGACTAAATGCCCCAGCTAAAAGACACAGGGTATCGGAATGGATAAAAAAAAAAAAAAGACCCACCGATATGCTGTCTACAAGAAACTCATCTTACATGCAACGACACCTCCAGATTTAAAGTGAGGGGGTGGAAAACAATTTACCATGCCAATAGACAGCAAAAGAAAGCTGGAGTGGCAATCCTTATATCGGATAAATTAGATTTTAAGCCAAAGAATATCATAAAACATGAGGAAGGACATTATATCATACTTAAAGGATATGTCCAACAAGAAGATCTAACAATCATAACTATCTATGCCCCTAACATGGGAGCGGCCAATTACATAAGCCAATTAATAACAAAATCAAAGAAACACATTGACAAGAATACAATAATAGCAGGGGACTTTAACACCCCCCTTACTGAAATGGACAGATCATCAAAGCAAAAGATCAACAAGGAAATAAAGGCTTTAAATGACACCCTGGACCAGTTGGACATCACAGATATATTCAGAACATTCCATCCCAAAACAACAGAATACACATTCTTCTCCAGTGCACATGGAACATTCTCCAGAATAGACCATATTCTGGGTCACAAATCAGGTCTCAACAGGTACCAAAAGATTGGGATCGTTCCCTGCATATTTTCAGACCATAATGCTCTGAAACTAGAACTCAGCCACAAGAGGAAAGTTGGAAAGAACTCAGATACTTGGAGGCTAAAGAAAATCCTACTCAAGAATGAATGGGTCAACCAGGAAATTAAAGAAGAATTAAAAAAATTCATGGAAACAAAGGAAAATGAAAACACAACTGTTCAAAATCTTTGGGATACAGCAAAAGCAGTCCTAAGAGGAAAGTATATAGCAATACAAGCCTTTCTCAAGAAACAAGAAAGGTCTCAAGTACACAACCTAACTCTACACCTACAAAAGCTAGAGAAAGAACAGCAAAGAAAGCCTACACCCAACAGGAGAAGAGAAATAATAAAGATCAGAGCAGAAATCAATGAAATAGAAACCAAAAGAACAGTGGAACAAATCAATGAAACTAGGAGCTGGTTCTTTGAAAGAATTAATAAGATTGATAAACCCCTGGCCAGACTTATCCAAAAGAAAAGAGAAAGGACTCAAATTAATAAAATCATGAATGAAAGAGGAGAGATCACAACCAACACCAAAGAAATACAAACAATTCTAAGAACGTATTATGAGCAACTCTACACCAGCAAATTTGACAATCCAGAAGAAATGGATGCATTCCTAGAGACATATAAACTACCAAAAATGAACCAGGAAGAAATTGAAGATCTGAATAGACCCATAACCAGTACGGAGATTGAAGCATTCATCAAAAATCTCCCAACAAACAGGAGCCCAGGGTCAGATGGCTTTCCAGGGGAATTCTACCAAACATTTAAAGAAGAATTAATACCTATTCTCCTGAAACTGTTTCAAAAAAATAGAAATGGAAGGAAAACTGCCAAACTCCTTTTATGAGGCCAGCATTACCTTGATCCCCAAACCAGGCAAAGACCCCATCAAGAAGGAGAATTACAGACCAATATCTTTGATGAATANAACATGGATGCAAAAATCCTCAACAAAATACTAGCCAATAGGATCCAACAGCACATTAAAAGGATTATTCACCACGACCAAGTGGGACTTATTCCTGGGCTGCAAGGTTGGTTTAACATTCGCAAATCAATCAATGTGATACAAGACATCAATAAAAGAAACAACAAGAACCATATGATCCTTGTTTGTTTGGAGATTTTTGATGCCTGCTTCAATCTCCTTACCGGTTATGGGTCTATTCATGTCTTCAATTTTACTTTTAGATGATTGGTTGTGGACCTATTTTTATTGATTTTGAGGGGGGTTCTCTGTGCCTCCTGGATTTTGATGCTTGTTTCCTTTGCCAAATTAGGGAATTCTGCACTATAATTTGCTCCAATATACCTTCTGACCCTCTTTCTCTCTCTTCCTCTTCTGGGATCCTAATTATTATATTTTCTGAACTCTAGTTCTCTCATATTACTAGTGTCCACTTAGATTAGGTCCCTAGCTATCATTACTGCCTCTTGTTCTTTTTTTTGTGTGTGTGTGTGGTGATTTCTTCCGCCTTGTCATTTTATGCAGATAAAAATAGATGGATGAGAGAACAAACTACGAAAGGGTAGCAATGACCCTAAAGAACTATACAGTAACCTACTCAGAAGAGACCTGGAACTGGGTAGAAAAGAAAGAGGGAAAAAGCCAAAAAACAAAACAAAACAACAAAACAAAACAAAATCAAACAAATAAAAACAAAACAGAAAAAATAAATACAACAAAATCCTATATCTATATTATCTACTTCTGTTTCTATATCTATCTCTGTCTCTGACTCTCTCTATCTCTATCTCTATCTATTAGACTGGTGAGTTGAACATACCCTATATGTATACAAAAAATAAGGTAAAATACAATGAAGGGAAAAAATATGACTATAACAATGAAAATTTAAAAAGATAAAAAAGTGTTGATAAGATATAATAGTTAAAATCTTTAAAATAGGGCGCCTGGGTGGCTCAGTGGGTTAAAGCCTCTGCTTTCGGCTCAGGTCATGATCTCAGGGTCCTGGGATCGAGGCCCGCATCAGGCTCCCTGCTCGGTGGAAAGCCTGCTTCCCCCCCTCTCTCTCTGCCTGCCTCTCTGCCTCCTTGTGATCTCTCTCCCTCTGTGAAATAAATAAAAAATCTTTTAAAAAAATCTTTAAAATAGGAAAAAGGAAAAAATTTAAAAGAAAAGAGTAAGAAAAAAAATAAAATTCAAAGAATTTAGCTTTGAACAACTAAAGAATCATGGGGAAAAAGCCATTAATTCTCTGTGTTGCTTTCCCCTAGCTCCAGAGTTCCACAATTCTCAGCAATCTTGAACTTGGCTTTGGCTGGATGTTTTTTTCTGGTCTTCTGGGGGAGAGGCCTGTTCCTGTGATTCTCAAGTGTCTTTCCCCAAGGCGGAATCACACCGGCCTTGCCAGGAGCCAGGCTAAGTAATCAGCTCGTGTTCTCTCTCTGGTGCTTTTGTTCCCTGAACGCTTTCTGTACAGCTTTGGAAGATGGGAATAAAAATGGCGGCCTCCCAGTCTCCAACCCAGAGGAGACAAGAGCTTGGGGTCTCACTCCTCAGTGCACCTCAGAGAAAAGCAGTCCGTCCCTCCTGTCTCCCTGGTCTCCAGCTGCGCTCCGAGCTCACCTGGCCTGTGACTGAGCGTCTCTATTTCTGGCATGTGGCCCCATTTAGAATCTCTGAACCTGGCAGATTCCTGCAGCCATTCCCACGCTGATCCTCCAAGAGGAGGAAGGAGGGTGTCTCTCCGGGTCTGCCATCCGTGGGGTCCCCGCTCAAGGGCAGTGGCCCAACTGTGCTTTGGATCATGGCACAAGGTAACCCCGAGCTGAGAGACAACTTATCAGCTTGGCTCTGTCTCTCCCATCAGCTTCTCTCTGATACCTGGGAGCTCTGTCATGCTCAGACACCCCTGGTCTCTTTGTGTCCCCGTGGGTCCTGAGACCACATTCCCTGTGAGGGCGTCATCCTCCGCTTGGCCTCTGGGGTGACGTCCCTCAGTGGAGCCAACTTCTAACAGTGCTGAGTTTGTGCTCTGCTGCTCTCTCACTTACCTGGAGCCGGCCCCTTCCCTGGGGTCTATCTTCCAGTTGCTTTAGATTCACTTCTTTGCACATCCTACCTTCCGGAAAGTGGTTGATTTTCTGTTCCTAGAATTGCTTCTTTTCTTCTCTTCTATCTCCTGTAGAATTTGTAGGTGTTCAGAATGGTTTGAAAGCTATCTGGGTGCATTTCTGGGCCCTGATGATAATCGGTCTCCTACTCCTCTGCCATCTTGCCACTTGTCCTACAGCACCCTTTCTTGTTCAAAACTCTTCACAGTGTAGGCATAGAGGGTACAAACCTCAATATCATCAAAGCCATCTATGAAAAACCCACAGTGAATATCTGCTTCAATGGAGAAAGACTGAGAGCTTTTCCCCTAAAGTCAGGAACACAGCAGGGATGTCCACTATCACCACTGCTATTCAACATGGTACTAGAAGTCCTAGCCCCAGCAATCAGACAACAAAAAGAAATAAAAGGCATCCAAATTGGCAAGGAGAAGTCAAAATCTCACTTTTTGCAGATGATATGATACTTTATGTGGAAAGCCCAAAGGACTCCACTCCAAAACTGCTAGAATTCATACAGGAATTCAGTC
>LNAC01000969.1:313090-406242 GCA_002007465.1 Ailurus styani
AGAGAGAGAGAGAGAGAGAGAGAGAGAGAGAGAGAAGAGATGGGAGTGAGGACAACTGACCAGAGTGTTTCATGACGGACATGGGACCACAATAACGGCACCAGTGTCAGCTCAGGGAAAGGAAATGGCATCTATAACTGCACCTAAGCTGAACCAGAAGAGCACTGGGGAAGAGTGTGACATTGAAAGAACCCCCATTTCGTTGTCACAATTTAATTAAAATTAGAGGAAAGACCAGTAGTTACAAGTAGATAGGGGTGAAATGTTGGATCAGTATTTGTTTGTTTGTTGGGAGTAGAGCTATATTTTTATATATTTATAACCCTTTTCAGATTTTAATCATCAATTTAAAAATATGATTTTTGTGTATACTCTGAATGTGATCCCAGATAGCAGAAATGACGTCAACCTGTTACTGCTGCATCCCAGCACAGTGCACAGTGCCAGCACGTGGTAAGGACTTAATGAATACTTACTAAATAAAATAAAAATAAAGATATAGAAAATCCCCTGAAGCCAATTGGAGTGGGATGACTCTGATCACACAAATGGCTTTGCGGGTGGGAATGAGGACTCACTTGGGGGAATCCATGGATAGCAATTGTGCCAATCTGAAGGCAAATGGTCCTCAGGTCTTACCTCCTATGTAACCTATGGTATTCTACCTTTTTAAGCCTCGGTTTTATCTTTTCTAGAACAAGTCTAGTAAAACCGTCTGCAAAGGGAGGTTATATGGATAAAAAGAAATATGTATGTAAAACTCTTAGATCAGGACATAATACACACTAATTACTGGTTTGCATGATGCCGTTTACTGAATCTTGATTATTTTGTATACTCCGTGAGAGCACACCAGAAGCAAAGAGCCAGTCTCAACCATCTCTGTGTCCCTAATGTCTAGTATGGTGCTCAGTCATGCAAGAATATGGCAGAGGCTGCTGTCTCCACATGTCAGTTCCCTCGTCCTTTCTCGTGGCACTGATTTTATTCCAGGTAAAGATGTGTATAGCTAAAGCATGTACCTTCCCAGGCTCCCTTGCAGCTAAGGATACCATGGGAAATCATCCTCAGATATATGTGCACTGGAGATCTCCAGAAAAATTGTGCTGGTTTTTTTTCTATAAAAGTGTGACCTCATCCTTGTTTTCCTTTCTTTCTTCCTGAAGGGAATACAGAAAACAGGCTGGTTTTGGAGCAGCCATCTTGAGACGATGACATGGCAAGATAAAGGGCATGTGATAGGGATGGAGGAAGGAAGAGTTTAAAGGACCTGGAACATTCACGACATCACAGAGCCATTGGATCAACTCTGCACTGCCGACCTCCAGATCTATAAAAAAAATTCCCATCCATAAAAGGAGTTCTGTGGAGAATAATGTTACTCACTTAGCTTATCATTTATCAGTTACTAATGGGCTAATCTATCTTGTAGTTAGTCACCCAGGTTTATCAACATTTACATAACATAATTAAAAGGAGGTTATGTTTAAATGGATTGTATTTGGATAAGTCCAAATGTTTGAGGTAATGTAAAAATAATATCCAAGTAAAGCCATTGATAAATTAAAATCCTGATGTTTTAATCATGTAGACATACATATAGAACTAACATTTAAGTTTCTTAACAATTGTATCTAAACATAGATCAAATTTGAAACAATATAGAAAATTAATATAATTACTGGAATTGTCACAGACCAGAATAATCTTAATAACAAATATCGGGGTTAAGAGTCAAACTATGAGTGTTAGTGTTTTGATTTTGGTGGGGTTAACTTTGTGATTTTGGATTTAATAAATCATACATAGCTACATAATCATGAGAAAACTTTCTGTTCAGAACGAAATCTGGTGTACTTATATAAAAGAACCAACTGACTTGAATAATTAATAATGGAGTATTTTTTTTTCTTAGAAAAATTGTCTCCGTGCTCCCTCTGGTGGTTACTCTCAGAAACAGACTTTTACCTGGTCTGAATTTAAATCGTTTTCAGGATTTCTTAAAATTTCAAAGAAAATTTACCAAAACTTTAAACTCTTGGTATGAATGACAAAGCATGCAGTGAATGACAAAGCATGCCTTAACATTAATGTCTGGATTTTAAGATATTCAGTCCTTTCTCCATTCAATAGCAGTCATTTGGTACCTATTGCTGAAAGATAAGGTGGGGCACATTAAAAAGTTTAAGAGTTTATGTGAAAAACAAATCTACTTTTATCAGGCAGCACCAGCCTGGAAGTGGCCAAGAACACACCAGCCTGAGGAAGTAGGGAGGAAACTCTTATGGAGAAAAGGTAGAAGCAAAGCAAAGAAATTATTTGATTGGGTACAGCTTAAGCAATTACTCTATTTGGGAAAGCCAGTTTGGCTGTCTGTGACTGTTTCGACTTTTTGTGTGTGTGTGTGTGAAAAATTATATTTAGATTTTGCCAGTTGGACTCAGTTTAGATGACCCCAATTTTGTTGGCAACATCCAAAGCATCATACTCAGGACCCAGTTGAACATGTGCCTTCTTCTCTCCATCAGGCCTGATCAGGGTGTTGACCTTGGCCACATTAGTGACCTAGAACTTCCTCACAGCCTGTTTGATCTGGTGCTTCTTGGCCTTGACATCCGCAGTGAACACAAGTGTGTTGTTGTCTTCTATTTTCTTCATGACTGACTCAGTAGTCGGGGAAATATCACTGATGATGGCACAGTGATCAAGCTTGTTTCTCCTGGGGTGCTCTTTTGAGGATATTTGGGCAGCCTTTGGAGACGTAAAGTCTTGGGTCGTCAGAACGTAGGTAACTAGGTGACATGTGTATCTTCTATTTTTTGTGACTGTGGATGCCTTTCAGCAGTGCTTTCTTGGCCTTCAAACCCTTTGCTTTGGCTTAAGCTTTGGGAGGGGCAAGGGCTTCCTTCTTAGCTTTTCATCTTCGTAACAGGGATTTCCAAGGGTTGTTTCCTGGGGTTTATAGAGCAGTCTCATTGAAAACTCAAGATGCTTTTTATTTCGATTGTTTCCACTTCTTAACCTTGAAGAATTGGCAGGCTGCGGTTTTGGTTTGCTCACCTAGGCTGTTTAGGCATTAGAACCTCCTCAGTCTAACGGCCTCTTTGTTTAATTAATTGAACACCACTATGAATTGAACCACTATGAACACCACTATGCCTCAGATTCTGTTTTAGAGGTCAGGATTCAGTGGTGATCCAGAAAGCTCATATGCCAGTGGGAAAACAGACAAAAGCTGAGTAAATGAAGAAACAAAATACCTAGAAATTGTAATAGAAACAAACAAGGAGTCAAAATAGAGAATAAGAACAACTAATATGGCAAGATCTTCTTTCTAAGGATATGAGATGTAAGTTGACTTCAAGGATGAGAAAAAGATTGGCCAAAGTCAAAAAAGTCAGGAGGACCATGAGGCCTCAATTTCACAGTCAGTCTATGTTTGTACTGAGAATCAAAATCAAGTGTGCTTTGTTCTTCTGCTGTTTGGAAGGTTTGCATCTTCCCATGTAAGAGCTCAGGTGTCTTCCCTGGCAGAGCAAGCAGCAGGTGCAGACACCACAGCAGGGGGAGGTGCTGGGCATGGTCATGGTGAAGGCCACGGCTGCTGGGGTGTGCTAAGGTGAAAAGTGACCAGCTCATAGGGCGCCTGGGTGGCTCAGTGGGTTAAAGCCTCTGCTTTCGGCTCAGGTCATGATCTCAGGGTCCTGGGATCAAGCCCTGCATCGGGCTCTCTGCTCAGCAGGGAGCCTGCTTCCTCCTATCTCTCTGCCTGCCTCTCTGCCTACTTGTGATCTGTCTCTCTGTGTCAAATAAATAAAATCTTTAAAAAAAAAGTGACCAGCTCATGAAGTCACTCAAACTGTGACTTAAGACACATATCCAGGGCAGCTAATGAAACAATTTCTGTTTTACCAGGATCACTCTTGCTGCTACAGAAGAGTTGATGGAAGAGAAGCAAGAGTGGAAGTCAGGAACTCACTTATAAGATTGTTTCTCTAGTGCTGGCAAGACATGACAGTAGGTTGGGATCCAGGGACTTCTGTCAAGAGAGAGAGGGGGAGGAAAGAGAGAGGGACGGAGAAGGAGAAGAGTGCTGAGCACTCATTCAAGATCTAGCTTAAAGACAGAATCAAAAACCCTGCTGATAAACTGGATATAGGGGAAGATAAAGGGTAAGAAACTGAAACCAAATGTCCAGATGGAGCTACATATAGATGAGGGGAGAGCAGAAGCACATGGGTTTAGGTTGGGGCTGGAGTGCGGACAAATGTTCTGTTAGGGGAATTTTTACACAGAAGATTGTTTTGAAACATCTGAGTAAGGGTGCCTGGGTGGCTCAGTTGGTTAAGCGACTGCCTTCAGCTCAGGTCATGATCCCAGATCCATGATCCATGATCCCAGATCCATGGGGAGTCTGCTTCTCTCTCTGACCTTCTCCACTCTCATGCTCTTTCTCTCTCAAATAAAAAAATAAAATCTTAAAAAATAAAAATAAAAAAGAAACATCTGAGTAAGATGTTAGTAGACGTCAGACATACAAGTCTAAAGATGAGAGGAAATGTTTCCTAGACAGGAAATCTGAGCAGAATCAGTGAATCTGAGGTATTTGACAGATTTGTTTAGATCACTAGCAGAGGGGGTATAAAGAGGGAGAAGCTAGAACAGAAGAACGCCAATACTCTGATGTCAAATAAGATAGGAAGACCCAGTAATCTACACTAAGAATGAAGGGTGACTAAGCTAGGAGGAAATTGTTAGGGTGAGAGATACTGTTTCAAGAGAGACTGCTGAGAAATTGGGTAAGAAGAAGATAGTTTTTATCCAGGAAGACATACAGAGCTCCTTTGAGTGGATTGGTAAAATAGGTAGATAAGCTTAGAGTGGCCTGCCGATTGGTAAAAACAAACAAACAAACAAACAAACAAACAAAAAACAACAACAAAAAACCACAGACAAGGCAGGAGGCGACTCTTTCAGACTGGCTGAAGAGGGATGCGTATAAAAGGGTCGATAGATTTAGACGAAACATGGTCAGAGACTATTTCTTCTTTATAAGTTTGTATTTTCTTTCCAAAAAAAATGTTTAAAGATGCAAAGTATGAAAAGTAGACATACAGAAAGGTTTATGAAAGTGTTTAAATTTACAGAAAAGTTGAAAGAAAAGTACAGGGCGCCTGCATGGCTCAGTAAGTTGAGCAGTTGCCTTTGGTTTGGTTCATGATCTCAGGGTCCTGGAATCAAGTCCCTTGTCGGGCTCCCTGATCGGCAGGGAGCCTGCTTCTCCCTCTCCCTCTGCCTGCCGCTCTGCCTACTAGTGCTCTCTCTCTCTCTCTCTCTCTCTCTCTCTCTCTCTCTCTCTGTCAAATAAATAAATAAAATTTAAAAAGAAAGAAAGAAAGAAAGAAGAGTACAATTACCTGTTTTCCCTCTAAGAGTAAATATTTTGATGTATTTGCTTTGTTTGTATAGATACATGTACCTATACACAGATATTGTGCCAAATAATTTGAAAGTAAATGATATATTAACTTCTCCATAGCCTAAGGATAGACAAATTGTCCTCTAAAACCACAATATCATTACCACAACAAAGGAACTTTCCCAAACTCTCTGATAATTTCTAAAATCCAATCCGTATTTAAACTTCCCCAGTTGTTTGTGAATACTTCTTTAGAGCTGGTATTCCCAATCATGATATGGTTAAGGTGCATGAATTGCCTTTGATTATTATTTTTTTCAGTTTCTTTTAACCTGGAACATTCCCCCCATTTCTTTTGGGTGTGTGTTACATTGACTTTTTTTAGAGAATTCAGCCAGACTTATAGAAATGCCCTGCATTCTAGATTTGTGTGATTATTTCATGATATTTTTTTTCTTATTCCCCTATCCCTAGTTTTTCTCTGTTAACCAGGAGTTAGCCAAATGTTTCAGTTATGTGGTATACATAGTGCCTGGAATGTGTATATGTGTATATGTCCGTATATGTACATGTATACGTTACTGTCCATGGTAGCAGACAGCACTTAATATTAGGCTGTCATGTCATTAGTCATGCTAATTTGGTTACTTGATAATCCTACCAGATCTCTCCTTTAGAAAGAAACACTTTTACCCTCACAATCAGCAAGTAATCTTTGGAGTGCTGTCTTGGCACAATGCAAATATCCTTGTGGGAAATATCTTTTATTGGGAAATAAATGTTTTACACAGTGGTTTTGGTATTTATTGATAGCCTTCTCCGAATCAATTATTACAAAGTGGTTGATAGTTTAACTGCAAAATGGTGATTTTTTCTAATTCTGTCATTCCTTCTACATCTACTAGCTGGCATTTATCTACAAAGAAAAGTTTAAGGAATTTTTTTTAAGTGTTGATGATACTAGAACCTTTAAATGCTAATAAGCATTATGTAGTAGAAGATGGATGTGGGTAATTTAGAAGAGGCTGGAGATAGCCAGTTGAGAAGGTGAGAATGAAAGGATTCAAGAACACATGCAGTGCAGGTGGTGTGTGATGGGGAAGACACCCTTTCATGTGTCAGGAAGAAGGGGAGGAGGTGGAGATGTAGAGCTTAGATGTGAAAAAGTAAGGGAGTAATTCTACTTTTAAACTCTGTAAGGAAACATTTTTTTAAAAAATATACGACATGCATGAACTGTAATAATAAGGAAAAAATATTTAAAATAAGAGTGGTAGGGGCACGTGGGTGGCTCAGTAGGTAAAGCAGTGGACTCTTTATTTCTGTTCAGGTCATGATCTCAGAGTGCTAGGATCCAGCCCCCCGTCAGAGTGGGGAGTCTACTTGAGGAGATTCTCTCTCCCTCTCCTCTTGCCCCTCTCCCCACACATGGTCTCTCTCTCTCACACACAAGTAAATAAACAATCTTTTTAAAATAAGAATAGTAAAGGAAAGACAATAAAGAAATGGTAGAAGCTCTTTTATTTTCACTGCCTATGGAATATTATGCCATTAAAAATAATAATTAAAAAATCTGTTAGGGTTTGTGCTTTGGTGAATGCTGTGAAAGATGTAAGCCTGATGATTCACAGACCTGTACCCCTTGGGCAAATAATAAAAATAAAATTAAAAAAATAAATAAAGGGCGCCTGGGTGGCTCAGTGGGTTAATGCCTCTGCTTTCGGCTCAGGTCATGATCTCAGGGTCCTGGGATCGAGGCCCGCATCGGGCTCCCTGCTCAGCGGGGAGCCTGCTTCCCCCTCTCTCTCTCTGCCTGCCTCTCTGCCTCCTTGTGATCTCTCTCCCTCTGAGAAATAAATAAATAAAATCTTTAAAAATAAAATAAAATAAAAATTAAATAAATAAATAAATAAATAAAAATAAAAATAAAAATAAAAAAATCTGTTAGAAAGATAGGAACCCAGCAAATGAAAAAAATCAATTTTTTTTCTGAAGTTTTCTGACCAGTACATTCTCATTTTAAAAAATGAGCTACAATTTTTTAACATTGTGATTTTTTTTCTGCATAAATCATCCTGAAGGTGGCAGGCAAGTCCACTTTGCGCAAACACCTTA
Source organism: Ailurus styani (assembly GCA_002007465.1). Classification (NCBI taxonomy): domain Eukaryota; kingdom Metazoa; phylum Chordata; class Mammalia; order Carnivora; family Ailuridae; genus Ailurus; species Ailurus styani. The sequence goes on from LNAC01000969.1 coordinate 320,625, forward strand.
ACCAACTAGAGAGGAAAACCTAAGCTCTTGTAGGTTTATTTTATCAGTGTGGCTCCTCCTGTTGAGAATAACAAAGAAAATTAATAGACTCATTTTACTTTTTCACTCACCGAGCATAAACCATTATTCAATACAAAGGGAATGTTACTTTTAGGGTTAATTTTATTTCAATATATTAATACCAGGGGAAAAATAGACCTTTGAAGCATGCCAGCAGGCCAAAGGAATTATTCTCAAATGATTTTTAAAATCCCTATAATCAAGAAATGCCTCTGCCCTGGAAGCCTAGACAATCAATATTTTGCTGTTTTAGACACTATTATTAGTTATTCAAATGATCCTACTGTATTATTCTAAAACAGAACTCAAACAATGATCAGGCAAGAAAAAGTGAAAGTTTCCAAAAAAGATCAGTTAAGTCAGGCCCCAAATCATTTACATAATGATATGTAAGAAAATAAACTCTTGTCCAGCCACTCATTTTACCGCTAATGCCACACAGCTCAGTAGCATGCATGACAAGCATTCGTTCTCCACAGAGCTGTCACCTGAGTAGCTCTGCTCCACATGTCTCATTAGGAAATCCACTCAGGGAGCTTTAGAGATGCTGCCACTTGCAGCACCCAGAGAACCTGATTTGGCAGGTCTCAAAGGTAGCCTGGGAGTGCCTGAAGAAAGCTGTCTAGGTCAGCCATGCCTGGGCATGTGGGAGACACTGAATTATTTTAGAGATGCAGTTCTGCTTCAAGAGGGTTGGTGTTTTTTGACAAGACTGGATGTAGGTATCTCCAAATAGCAGGATGCTTGTTGTCAGAGATACTTAATATTTTATATTACTTGAATTCATCATAGCAATCCCAGACATTTTATTACATTTTAGATGACATATCTACTTTTATACACTAAGCTTTCCCCAAATTACTGATTTCTTACTGAGTTCTTCAGGTCGATAAGAAGATTCACTAAAATTTCATCAAGTCTGTTACATGGGAGAATGACCTCACTAAGATGGTCACACAGATCATTTGTGACTTCACACCTCCTCACAAGAAGAACTAACAACTGTTCATAGACAAGACTCCACTGAGAGAACCCTAGCACATGGGGGTGAGGCTGAGGCAACTTCTCTACCACAGAGACCAAGACAGACCACATTAGAAGGTAAATGTTACAACACACACACACACACACACACACAGAGTAATAAAGTTCTAATAACTGGTCCTAAAGAAGTAGGGATTTATGTACTATTAAAGAATTCAGAATAATCTCCTTAAGGAAATTTGGTGAACTACAAGAACACACAGAGAGACAATTAAATAAAATTAGGAAAACAATGAATGAAACAAAACAAAACAAGAAGTTCAACAAAGAAATAGAAACTATCAAAAAATACAACCAAAAATCTTAGCACTAAAAAATACAATAACTGAACTGAAGAATTCAACAGACAATTTCAAAAGCAGTCTCTACTATGCAGAAGAAAGAATCAGTGACATGGAAAATAGGACACTGGAAATTAGCCAGTCAGAGGAGCAAAAAGAAGAATGAAAAAGAATGGACAAAGCCCACTGGACTTATGGAACACAATGAAAGGAAACAATATTCATAGTATGGAAATTCCATAAGGAGAAGAGAAAGAAAAAGGGACAGAATGTATATTTAAAGCAATAATGGTTTAAGCCTGCCCAAACCTGAGGAGAGAAATAGACTTCTAGACTGAAGAGACCCAAAGGATCCCAAATGGGTTAAATCTGAATAAGGCTACACCAAGGTATGTTGTAATTAAATTGTCAAAAAACAAAGGAAGAATTTTGAAAGCAGCAAAAGAGAAAAGGGAAATGCAAGGGAACCCGCATGAGACTATCAGTGAATTTTGCAACAGAAAGATTTCAGAATGGAAATAGATGAGATCTATAAAATATTGAAAGAAAAAAAACCCTGTTAACCAAGAATTTATTCTAAGCAAATCCCCTTCAGAAATGAAGTAGAGATAAAGACTTTCCTGGCCAGACAAAAGCTGGGGGAATTTATTGCCACTAGACCTGCCTTTCAAGAAATTCTAGAATCCTTTGAGTAAAAATAAAAGGATGTTAACTGGGATCAGAAAAACATAAGAAGGCAATGTAAAACTCACTGGTAATGGCAAATATAAAGTCAAAGTTAGATTCTGTAATATGGTAAAGATGACACGTAATTCACTTACAACTCTAGCTTAAAAGTTAAAAAAAAATGTAGTAAAAATAATCATGATGACAAAAACCTGTTGTTAGTTACACAATATAAAATATAAGTAAATTGAAACACCAATAACCTCAAATGTGAGAGGGGGAGAAAGAATGGTGTAAAGCAGGTAAGAATGCCATTGAAGTTAAGTTGTTATTAATTTAAATGAGGATGCTATAATGTGAATACATTTGTGTAAGTCTCATGGTAACCACAGGTAAAAATCTGTAGTAATTGCACAAAAGAACATGATGAAGAAATCAAACCATACTGATTTCAAAAGACATCAACACACACACACACACACACACACATACACAAGCACACACACACCACGTGTGACAGCAGGATAAGAAATAAGGAACAATGGATCTACAAAACAACCAGAAAACAAGGAACAAAATGGCAATACTTAAGTCTTTACTTATCAATGTACTTACAGATTAAATTAATCAATCAAAAGACATAGAATGGTTGAAAGAATAAAAACACAAGACCCAATGAAATGCTGCCTATAAGAGACTCACTTACCCTTAAAGGTATATAAAGCCTTAGTGAAAAAAATATTTGAAGCAAATTGTAACAACACCACAATACAAAAGGGTAGCTATACTTACATCAGAAAAACATAGACTTTAAAACTGCCAAAAAGAGACAAAGAATGTCATTATTTAATGACAAAGGTGTCACTCCATCAAGAAGATATAACAATTGGAAATATTTATGGACTCAACATCAGAGTACCTAAGTATAAAAAGCAAAAACTAACAGAGCTTAAAGGAGAAATAAACAGCAATGCTATAATAGGTGGGGATTTTAATACCATACTCTTAACAATAGATGGATCAGCCAGAAAGAGAGTCAATGAGGAAATAGCATATTTGAACAATACAGGCCAAATGGACCTAACAGATATACAGAGAACATTCTATCCAATAACAGAATGCACATTCTTCAAGTGCATGAGGAACATTTTCTAGGATAAACCATATGTTAGGTCAAAAAACAACTCTTGGGAAATTCAAGAATACTGAGTCCATACCAAGGATCTTCTCTAGCTACGATGGCATGAAACCAAAATTAATGACAAGAGGAAAACTGGAAAAATTACAAATACATTAAAATTAAACAACACTTTTCTGAACAACCTATGGATCAAAGAAGATATTAAAGAGGAAATCAAAAAGCATCTTGAGACAAACAAAAATGGAAACACAACATACCAAAACTTATGAGATGCAGCAAAAACAGTTCTAGGAGGGAAGTTCATAGCAATAAATGCCTACATTAAGGGGTGCCTGGGTGGCTCAGTGGTTTAAAACCTCTGCCTTCTGCTCAGGTCATAATCTCCTGGGATTGAGCCCTGCATCAGGCTCCCTGATTGGCGGGGAGCCTGCTTCCTCCTCTCTCTCTGCCTACTTGTAATCTCTCTCTCTTTCTGTCAAATAAATAAATAAAATCTTAAAAAAATACCTACGATAAGAAGCAACAAAGATATCCAAATAAACAACCTAACTTTACGCCTTAAGGAACTAGACAAAGAAGAACATACTGAGCTCAAAGTTAGCAAAGTAATCTAATAAAGATTACAGTAGTTGGTAAAAGAAATAGAAATTAGGAAAACAATAGAAAGGTTAAACTAAAAGCTCATTCTTGGAAAAACACAAAATTGACACACCTTTAGCTAGACTAGCCAAGAAAGAGACAGGACCCAAATAAACAAAATTATAAATGAAAAAGGGAACATTACCCATAAAACTAGAGAAATGGAAAGGATAGTAAGAGGCTACTATGAACAACTGTACTATATATCAACAAATGGGAAAATCTAGAAGAAATGAAAAAAAAATTTAGAAACATGCAAACTATGAAAAAAAGAGTGAGGAAGAAATAGAAAGTCTGAACAGAATAGTTACTAGTAAGGAGATTCAATAAGTAATTTAATATCTTCCAATGAAGAAAATTCCAGAACCAAAGTGCTTCACTGGTGAATTTTACCAAACATTCAAAGAATTAACAACTGTCCTCAAGCTCTTCCAAAAAGGTTGAAGAATAAGGAATTCCCAAACTCTTTTTATGAGACCAGCATTACCTTGACGCCAAAGCCAGGAAAGGATATTACCAGAAAATAAAAATACAGACCAACATTCCTGGTGAATATAGTTGCAAAAGTTCTCAACAAAATACTAACAAACCAAATTCAGCAACACATTAAAAGGATTATTTACCATGATCAAGTGACATTGATACCTGGAAAGTAAAGATGGCTCAACATATGAAAATCAATGTGATACATCATATTAATAGAACGAAAAAAAGATAATCTCAATAGACACATAAGAAGTATCTGACAAAATTCAAGATCTATTCATGATAAAAAAACTTCTAACAAACTAGGTGTAAAGGAAACACACCTCAAAATAATGAAGGTCATATATGATAAGTCCACAGCTAACATCATACTCAATGGTGAAAGTTTGAAAGCTTTTCCTGTAAGATCAGAAACAAGACAAGGAGGCCCACCCTCACCACCACCTTCAACATAGAGCTAGAAGTTCTTGCCAGAGAAATCAAACAAGAAAAGAATGAAAAGGAATCAGAATTCAAAAGAAAGAAGTCCAATTGTCTCATTTGTATATGCGTGATTTTATATGTAGAAAATGCTAAAGATTTCACCAAAAACTGTTAGATATAATCAATAAATGCAGTAAAGTGGCAGAATATAAAGTTAACAGACAAAAATCAGTAGCATTTCTATATACTAACACTGAGTTATCTGAAAAAGAAATAAAGAAAAAGATCCCATTTACAATAGAATCAGAAACAATATAATACTTAGGAATAAACTTAACCAGAGAAGTGAAAGATCTCTATCCTGAAAACTACAAGACATTGATGAAAGAAATAAAAGAAGGTACAAATAAATGGAAAGGTATCCCATATTCATTGATTGGAAAACTTAATATTGTTAAAATGTCAATAGTACCCAAAAGCCATCTGTAGATCCAATGCAATCCCTATCAAGATCCAATGCCATTTTTATTGCAGAAAAAAACAAACTTATAACTTAAATGGAACCACGAAAGGCCCCAAATAGCCAAAGTAATCCTGAGAAAAAGCAAAATGGGAGGCATGACCCTTCCTGATTTCAAGTTTTACTATAAAGATGTATGTACCCCTATGTTTATTGAAGCCAATAAACAATTATTAACAATAGCCAAGACATGAAAACAACCCAAGTGTCCATCCATAGATTAATGGATAAGGAAGAAGGGATATATATGTGATGAAATATTTCGGAGCCATGAGAAAGAATGAAATCTTGCCATTGGCAACAACATGAGGGCATAATGCTAAGTGAAATAAGTTAGTCAGAGAAAGACAAATACTATATGATTTCACTCATATGTAGAATTTAAGAAACAAAGGAAACAAAGAAAAAAGAGGCAAACAAAAAAACCAGACTCAAATATAGAGAACTGTTGGTTGCCAGAGGGGAGTGGGTGGGAGAATGGGGGAAATAAGGAAAGAGGATTAAAGAGTACACTTACCATGATGAGCACCGAGTAATGTATAGAATTGTTGAATCATTATATTGTACACCTGAAACTAATATAACACTGTATGTTAATTACACTTGAATTAAAAAAAAAAACACCTGGAACACCTCTGCTGGTCACCCGTCTTTCTTAGAGAACAAAAAGATGCTTTGTGCACAAAACGATGCTGAACTGACTCCCCAGGACACGGTGCGATTGAACGTCTGGTCAAAGACAGCATTTGAGGCATTTGCTGGGAATGAAAACTACTTTTGCTGCCAGTAGGTATTTGTCAAAAGAGAAATCCTGTTCCTGATTGTGGGATTGTGGGATAGTGTTTGTTATTTTCCAAGCATGTTGCTGAGAGAATGACAGTTCATCCATTTTAACAGTTTCTCAGAGATGTCATTTTAACTCTTGTTCCCTTTCCCCATTTTTAAAATTGATGTGATATATATTCATGTAACCTTATAAGATATGATATAAATAAATAAATGTACCTTGCCCTAAACTGAAGGACTGTGTCATCCATTGCAAAACTCTGTTCTATATAAACAGCAGTACTATTCACATTCTGTTTTTCACAAATGGTGCATCTTAGAGCACAACTCCATATGTATAAAGCAGGCAGATTACAATCACTTGAGGGGAGAATGCAGCCAGCCCTGGTCCAGAAATTTTTATTCTTACATAACATTTAACAACACCTGAAGATTCTGAATTAGGATTGACATTCCATTAGCAAATCTTATCCCTTATCCTCCCTTTGTATCACATGATGAAATGGTAGGTATACCTTGTTTAAGCCATTAAATATTTTAAAGACTACAATGTGTTCTATGGTCTAATAATTCTCAATTACACATGGCAACCAATTTCATCTCTGCTGGAACAGGATGAGATCATTCTTAGAAGAGGAAACTGATGGCTCTGATTGGTCTTGATTAGTTTTTGTGTGCCTGGCCAAATGGCCCCAGCTCCTTGTATCTCACTTTTCCTCTATATAAAATGGGACTAAAATGCCAGACCCAAAGTTATCCTAGTAAAGGACTGCTATGTGAAGCATTCTCTAATTCCTTCCTTAATCTGCATAAGCATAGATGAGTGCCATCTGTGGTGGGATAGTGTTTGTTATTTTCCAAGCATGTTGCTGAGGGAATGGAAGCTCTCTCTCTCTCTCTCTATCTCTATCTCTATCTCTATCTCTGTCTCTCTTTAAGATTTTATTCACTTGAGAGAGAAAGAGAGAGAGGCAGAGAGAGAGAGAGAGAGAGAGAGAGAGAGAGAGAGAGAACAAGCAGAGCAAGCAGCAGGCAGAGGGAGAGGGAGAAGCAGGCTTCCCGCCGAGCCGGGAGCCCCATGCTAGATCCCAGGACTCTGGAATCATGAACTGAGCCGAAGGCGGTTGCTCAACAGATTGAGCCAAACAGGAAAGCTTTCTTTAAATGCAAGGGATTTTCTGGTTAGCCCCTTCACCTTGCACACAAGTGAGTCATGTCTGTGCATACAGTTAACTGAAATAGTAACACGTGTGCGAATAACATAAGCAATTTCTCTCCCATCTCACTCTCTATATAAATTGCTCAAATATTAAACAAATGAGGTTTGTGATAATACGATAAAAGCTTATCAAGCTTTTTCTGCCAGGCATAGGTCACAGAGTTTTTGTGCTAATCAGCAGGTAGATGTTATTTTCACAATCAACTAAAATAAGGGGGGGGGTTCATTCTTAATCTTGCCCTGTCAAATACTTCTATTTATTCACAGCTTACCCATTAGATAACTTTTCCTCGAAGGTATTAAGATGACTAGATTATGGATCCCATATTCTCAAGCAATAGAATATTCACTTATCACACAGAATATTTCAGCTCTTTTTTTTTTCAGAATGTTTCAGCTTTTATTTTAAACTGAGTTTCTCTCAGTGTGGACTAGCGGCATTTTTGCATTTCTCAAGCAAAAGTTTAAACACACACATTATATAAGTTTATTAAGATAACTAAAACTATATAGACATTTTTAAACATCAGAAATGGTATAACCAAACAACACAGTTTACACAAAGACTGTAAAAATTCAATACAGAGTTAAGACTTTGCAATAAATAGAATGAAACAAGTAAAATCTATTTGTACATGGCTGTTTGCATATTTATTTTACCTAGTACCTAAGATAAAAAGGAAGTCTGAGACCTACAGTTAGGTTTTCTACATGCTAATATGAAGGCAACAACCCGAAATAACAACACAATAGCTTATCAAATTACTTAGAAATCCAGGGTGAAACTGAACTGAGTTCTATTTAACCCCCCACATACCATGCTAGGACCTCTACCCATGACTTGCTGTGGCCAACACAGTAATGTCAGTCCATCTTTTTCCAATAGCCTTCTCCAAGATTCTGAGACAGCCCCAGGTGAATCTGTGGTTGGGATGACACAGTAGAGAGATGGATTATAGCTCTCCCCCACTCTGTGTCCAGAGAATGTTAAAGTACAGCTCCTGAGTTGATGAAAACATACGAGGTTTCAAATCCACTTCATTGCAACTGGATGTGTTTATGGCCAAATATCCACTTGACTCTTTGTCCATAATCTTAGATAATGTAGTAGTTACTCTAAGCTTAAAATTTTAATTGAAAAAAAAGTACTGAGGATTCATAAAAGAATTTTGTGAGTTATAAAGAAAATCAATAAACTGTTTCCAAGAAATTGGAAAGATACTGCAATGAATTCCAAGAGGTCTCTGAAGCCCACCAGCAAATGACTACTCAAAGGTACATCATTCAAAATGCAATGGAGACATAAAAAAACCCACAAACTGTATTTTGGACAATTTACTAATATTAATTACTGGAGATGGAAGGTTTCTAAATTTACATTTTTTAAACTGATAGGTATGAATTACTGTTCCTAATAACTCTGAGGGCTGAGGAATCAATTATCACTCACTAAAATCAGAAAGGGATTTTGCTTTCTCCCACCCAAAGGAGACTTTTTCCCTTCCATTTACTTTTAAAAGGTATTTTGTACCTAAATAATTAAGAAATTGAGTCACGCCCATCAAACAAAGCAAGCAAAACCTGCCAGGAACACTCACTCTTTTTTGCACCTAACACTGCAATGTAGAAAACAAGTATTTCTATAAATTTTTCATTGCTGTTTGGAATTAATCCCAAAGAAAAACTAACCTTTTGAAACATTGTAATCATGGGCTATAGTCTGATTAAGGCTCTGCCTTCCTGTCTGAGGTGTAAACTGCAGACGGTTGGGTAAACCTTAGTCTCAGTCCTCTTTTAATTAATTTTGTCTCCTATAAGTGAAGATAAAAATAAAGGTAGGGTGCTGGCCGGGCTCCCCTGTGATTATAGAACTAGATTATTTACCAGGTTCATCTGACGAGCATTAAGGAATAAAGCATAGGTAATCGATAGCTCCCTGTGGAAAGGAATCCAATAGAGGAAAATATGAATACGTCACTCATTTCAGCTTCCTGGATCTCCCTCAGGCAAAAGGGATGAAGAATATGAGAAAGAGATCAAAGGAACGGAAACACATTTCATTTTTTAATCTCATGCTGTCCTCACAGAAACTTGAGAGATTAGGACGTATATATTTATGAAATTCTCAGTCCTGAAAAACAATGTTCGCACAAATAATTACAACGAATTGGTCCAAGTGGTATGAAAGGTCACCTGGAGCAAAGGGACGTAGCAGTACTGGAGGCAGTTGTGGAAAGCAGCGAGGACTGGTAACCCAGAGGTGTAGTAAATTGCCTTTTAGCAGGTGCCGAGCTTTATTTTCGGACGCTGGGCGCCGGGCGCCGGGCAGCAGGCTCCGCAAGGGGGCGCCACAACCGCGCGCCTGGGAGACTAGCGACTCCGGGCCTTTCAGAGCAGGGCGAGCCGGGTTCCCCCAAAGTCTGAGAGTCGTGGATCGTTTTCAAGAAAGAGTAGGAGTAGGGAAAAGGAAAGGCAGAGAGAAAAGGAGCTAAAACAGGAAGGGGGGAATAACCACTGTTCTCATCACCATTGTAGGTAGTCACAGCCAAGCTCCAACCTCCTTCGCCCACGTCTCCTCTGGATGGACATGCACGCACATACACTCCCGCGCGCTCCACGAGACCCCCTGCACCTCAGAGCGGTGGGCGCGGAACGCAGGACCCTGACCCTTTTCCCTAGCGATTAGGGCAAGCCGGGAAGGACTAAAGGTCCTGGCCAGGCTGCTCGCTAGTTTTGAGCAAAAGCGCCAGCAGTCGCTGCCGGAAACAGAAGTAGCAAGGTGCAGGGCGAGCGTGCAGCCGACGCCTGGGGGCGCCCGCGGCATCCTCGGGCCTCCTCTAGCCCCCACCCCCATCCCCGCCTCCCTGTATCCCAGGATAGCTCCCAGTGGTCCACCTAGAGCCTGAGTTGCGAACGCCCTGGGCAGGTGGAGAAAGGGGGAAAGGGTAGGGGGCTCCCAGAACCACAGCCACCTTCCTCCATCCTTCCTGCCCTCGCCTGTCAAATTCGGAGGTCAACTCGGTGCCCTTGGGCATTAGGGAGAGCTTCGCTTGCGTTCTCAGTCTCAACAGTCCTTACACTTAGCGTGTTCCTGCATCATCTGGAGGACTTGATAAATTCAAATTGAGGGTGCAGCCCTAGCGGTCCGATTCCTTATGTCCGAGCCTGGAGTCCAAGAATCTGCATCTTTAGCAAGTTCTCGGGTCGGGGTCAGGAGACTATATATAGCTCAGGGAGGCCTCCCGAGTGCCGCGGGCGCCTGCTCCCTCTGCAACTGCCCGGGCTGAAGCAGATAGGACTGGGGCGCACCGCGCGCGAAGCGGGGCAGGAAGGGGGGGTCAAGCGGCAGCCCGGCAGGCCAGCAGCTGGCGGAGGCTCCTGCGGAAACTGTCGTCCAGGAAGGCGTAGAGAAAGGGGTTGAGGCAGCTGTTAGCGTAGCTCAGGCTGGTGATGAAGTAGGAGAGCGCGATGACAAGAGGCGTCTGTGGGAGGTCAGTGGTGAGCGCCACCACGGTGCTCAGGTGGTAGGGCGTCCAGCAGAGGAGGCACACGACCAGGATCGCCACCACCAAGAGAGTCACCCGCTTCTTAGCGCGGTCCAGAGCCTTGGCGTGGCTGTCCAGCCGTATGGAGCGTAGCCGGCACAGCAGGATGCTGTAGAGAACGCAGATGGTGGACACAGGGATGGCAAAACCGAGCACAAGCGTATACAGGCGGCTCGCCCGCCACCAGAAGGCCTCCGGCTGCGGGAAGACCAGCACGCACTGGCGCCGGCCCTGCTCGTCGTCGAGTCGGGCGAAGACCGCGAAGGGCAGCACGACCAGCGTCACGAGCCCCCACACGGCCAGGCTCACGGCGCGCGCGGCGCTGTACGTGCGGCCAGCCACCCGGCGCGACTCTGCGGTGGCCAGCACGACCAGGTAGCGGTCCGCACTCATAACCGTGAGGAAGTAGAGGCTGGAGAACGTGTTGTACTGGTCGATGGCCACGATGAGCTTGCACATGAGCTCCCCGAAGGGCCACTGCTGCAGCAGGAAGTCAGCGATGTTGATGGGCAGCACCAGCGTGAAGAGCTCGTCGGCGATGGCCAGGTTGAGGATGAACAGGTTGGTGACGGTCTTCATCCGGGGCGCCCGCAGCAGCACGTACAGCACCGCCGAGTTGCCCGCCAGCCCCACCGCGCAGATCACCGCGTAGACGACGGGCACCGCCACCGCCAGCGCCGGAGGCAGTGGCGGCGGCAGCGGCGGGCTCGATGCATTGGGACAGCCCAGCGCGGGGCCCAAGCACGACGTGTTGGCTGGCCCCAGCTCCGACAATGACGCGTTGTGCATGTCGGCGAGAGCAGTGGGGCCAGCGACCCGGTTTCCTCCACCAATGTCCTGCGAGGTTCTGCAGTTCCCCTAGCCCGCGTCTGCGCGGACCTGCGCTCCAAGTCCCTCTGCGGCTTCTCCGGGGGAGGCTCGTTCCTGGCAGTCCTTTTAGCCCACCGTCGCCGCGGACTCCCGGGCTGCAAAACCGAATGGAAAGCACAGGTTATGATGATCGACGTGCAACTCTACCGAGAGGTGCGGTTCAGAGGGAAGGGGAGGGGTGGCGCGGCGCCCGAAATCTGCCCCCATGTGATCGCTCTCAGCTACCTGTTGAAATCTTATTCTAATCAGTTGACTACATCAAACAAAGTGCTTCAGAGAGAAGAGTCCTTACCCTTTACAGGAAAACTACAAACCCGTCTCCTCTTCTTCAAGACGCCCCTGGCCAAAGCAGGTCCCCCAGATTCGGTGCTTCCTCCCTAGTAGCAAGTTCAGTAGCAATCTCTATCTCACCTAGCTGGCCCAGGGAAGGGGCTCCTTTTCTGGAGGGTCAGGAGAGGAGGCCTCAGGCTGTGGTGACCGCCGCAGCGGCGGCCAGCCGAAAGTCCCCCTCCTCGCTTCTGTCCCTGACGCCAGCTCGCGTTTCCGCGGGTCCAGCCTGTGCGCCTGGAAGCTTAGGGATGGCGCAGCCGCAACGCAATGGCTCTCAGCTGACCCGACCTCCTCCCCCACCACCCTCACCCCAGCCGTGGGACAGAGAACCGCATTATTCATAAATCCTTTTTTCCTTCCATATGAACGTCAATCCATTTGAGTTAATAAAAAAAAAGTCTCCTGTTCAGAATTAAATTTAAGAGAAGCAAAGCAAAGGTATTGGTGGTGGTCTCTTTTTAACAGAGCAATGCAACTGAGGCTCCCATTCTATTTTTTTAAACGCCATATCCCAAATGAGTTAATGTAATTTTAAATTTTAAGTTACATTTATACTACATAGCTATACAGAAGGGAGAAGTAAGTGTAATTTTAAAATGCATATCACCCGTTTTCTAGTACTCTGGTCTTCGCAGGATTATAAAATTGTTAATAACAAATAATGGTGGACAATTTGAGATACTTTAGTCTTTCTAAACATACATATAAATAATGATTATTAACAAAGACAAACTGCTTTTGAAGGCCTTTTAGTGTAGTACGACTTAGTAAAACGTTCAGGTTGTTCCACACAGTGCCCTGATTCTCATACACACATTCCTGATTCTCCTGGTAAGAGAACTACCCGGCAGTGGTAGCAGTGTGGCCAAGCAAGATAGAGCAGGGGCAGATACAGGGTAGACCTGGGCTGCAATGTTCCTATCTTGCAGACCCAGTTCTTCCTCTGCAAAAAGGGGAACTCACCCTAGGAAACTCACCTTTGAGGAACGAATGAAATTAACTCAGTATTAGTTCTCTTCATTTCCTATTTTCTTCCTCCACCTTCTCTTTGGGAGAACAGCAAATTAAAACACAGGATTCTATCCTACTTTCCTCAGAAAAATTTCTTTCCCACAAAAGCAGTCAAAAGTCCAAATAAAGTGCATTTTTGGTCTTTTATGAAGCATTTTTAGAGGAGAGGTCCTAAGATACTGAGAAGAGTGGAAGTAGCCAGTGGAAGAAACCTCTGGGGGCAGAAATAAAAAATGCTTTTCTTTACCCATTCATTCTCTTTTTCCTGGGATTTACATAATTCAGCTCCCCTGCAGTTTCATGCTTTGTATGAAGAAAGTGACAGGAAAGTCAAGCTATGTCCATGAGGCAAAACATGTGAGAAAACATCATATAATGTTAAGTGAAACAAAAATGAAAGCTTATACATAATATATATAAAATGTATATATAAATCACAGATATACATCAATGTATATCTATGGGTATGTATGTATGTGTATGCATACATATATATGTATATAGTTATATAGTTGCTTAGTTTTCAAATTTTTGGAGATTTTCCAGTTTTTTAAATGATTGATTTCTAGCACTAAGCTAGAATTACACTGTGAACACAGTACATACTCAATATGATTTCAATTCATTGGTATTTGTTGAAACACTGCCCTACAGTATATAGGTATTTTTCTTTTTATTATTATTATTAACATATAATGTATTATTTGCCCCAGGGGTACAGGTCTATGAATCATCAGGCTTACACCTTTCACAGCACTCGCCACAGCACAAACCCTCCCCAATGTCCATAACCCATCCACCCCATCCCTACCTTCACACCCCCCAGTAACCCTCAGTTTGTTTCGTGAGATTAAGAGTCTCTTATGGTTTGTCTCCTTCCTGATCCCATCTTGTTTCATTTTTTCCCTCCCTACCCCCTACAACCTCCTACCCTACCCCTCAAATTCCTCATATCAGAGATCATATGATAATTCCCTTTCTTTGATTGATTTATTTCACTTAGCATAATACCCTCTAGTTCCATCCACATCGTTGCAAATGGCAAAATTTCATTTCTTTTGATGGCTGCCTCGTATTCCGTTGTATATATATACCACATCTTCTTTATCCATTCATCTGTTGATGGACATCTAGGTTCTTTCCATAGTTTGGCTATTGTGGTCATTGCTGCTATAAACATTCAGGTGCACATGCCTCTGAGGATCACTACCTTTGTATCTTTAGGGTAAATACCCTGTAGTGTGATTGCTGGGTCATAGGGTAGCTCTATTTTCCATTTTTTGAGGAACCTCCATACTGTTTTCCAGAGTGGCTACACCAGCTTGCATTCCCACCAACAGTGTAGGAGGGTTCCCCTTTCTCCACATCCTCACCAACATCTGTCATTTCCTGACTTGTTAATTTTAGCCATTCTGACTGGTGTGAGGTGGTATCTCACTGTAGTTTTGATTTGTATTTCCCTGATGCCGAGTGATGTGGAGCACTTTCTCATGTGTCTGTTAGCCATTTGGGTATCTTCTTTACTGAAGTGTCTGTTCATGTCTTCTGCCCATTTTTTGATTGGGTGTTGTGTTTGATAAGTTCTTTATTGATTTTGGATACTAACCATTCATCTGATATGTCATTTGCCTCTATTGTTTCTACTAGAAAATTGGTTTCCAGTCTTACTGTAGCTCTTTTGAAGGTATTTTTCCTTTTTTCTATAACTGTTCTTAAATTATGTTTTTGATTTTGTCTTTTGGCAGGCAAATAAGATGAGCTAGGAGTGATTTTCTTTCCATTTATGTAAGTTTGGATTTTTAGAGCTTTGAAATCTGTAACTTGATCTTTTTTTACATTCAATTTTGGAAAATCCTTAGCATTCTTTCTTTTTTTTTNCCGAAAGCAGAGGCATTAACCCACTGAGCCACCCAGGCGCCCCAACATTCTTTCTTCAAGTTACTGCTTTGTCCCCTCCTCTCTTCCTTCCTACAGGGACTCCAATTACATGTGTATTAGGCCTTCATTCTCTTTTCTGCATTTCCTACTCTTCTCCCACTCTCTACTTCAATCTGGTCCCTTAAATCCTGGCTTTTTTGATTGCTCCCCAATGTCTTCAAACAGCTGGTAGGTTTTTTTCTCAATTTTTATGGTAGCTCATAACAGGAGGGTTTGTATGATACAGCTAATTTATAATAGCTGAAGTTAATTTCTAAAGTTTTCTATACAGCACAGCACCAAATTAAAAAGTATATGTGTATGTGTATTTTCATATACATAATTTTGTGTAAGTATGTATAATTATAAAAGCATATACATCAAAATGTTAAAAAATATTTTGGCAGGATATAAATTTGGCAGTAATTTTTATTTTCTTTGCACTTTTCTGAATTTCCCAAACATTTTTTTATAGTGGAGACATATTACTTTTATATTAGTAAGAAAATAATATTTGTAAAAATCACCAGAGCAGTACTTTGCAGTTATAAATACTGAATATTGAGAAGAAATTAAGACTATATAAGGAAAGTATTTATTACAGCACTTGTGAAATTACGACAAACACACATACACACACAGTGAAAAAACAGATTTATAAAATACATTTTTATTTAGAAACTCACCTTATATACCCTTGAAGTTCACCCACAACATTTCCCCAAAAGAGATTTCTAATAACAACTTAGACTGCTTGAAGCAATTTTGCTTGTTAATAAGAAAATGTTAAATTTCAATTTCTTCTTGTTTTACAAAGTATGCAAATATATATTTGAATCTTGAGTTCTAAGAATATTAATATCTAATATAATAACTGTGTCTTAGTTTAGTGTTACTAAAACTTTCAAAATTGTTTTTCCTCAGCCCAGAAAAAAAAAAGTGTATTCAAGGGAGAAATGAAAAAGGTGGAAACATCAAACTCATAGAACTTGTCATGGTGAAAGACTGAATGTTTTGTCTCTAAAATCAGCAATAAGACAAGGATGTCTTCTTTCCATATTTCTATTCAACCTTATATGGCAGGTTCTATCCAGTATAAAGAGGAATGAAAAATAGAAAAGCATTCAGATTGGGGACAAAGAAGTAAAACTGTCATTATATGAAGATACCATAATTGTCTATTAAGAAAATCCTATGGAATCTACAAAGACACTATTAGAACTAAAATGAGTTTAGTAAGAATGCAAGATACCCTTAAAAAGACCTGTTGCATTTCTATATACTAATAATATGTGATCAGAAGTTTAAAATTGTTTATTTTTTTAGATGTGATATGTGTTTTAATACCAACAGTGAATATACAATGTACACAATAGATAGAAAGAATCAGCCCAGAGGAGTCAGGGAAATCTGGGTCAGGTGGTCATTCTTAGATGAGGACCTAGGTATATATCAGATGGAAAGTGATGGGAAAGAGAGTGCAAGTAAGTGAGGGAAATGCAGACAGGGTACAGGGTACATGGGGAGAGCTAGGCAATATGAAGTGATTGTATTCTGTGAATATATATATGAATGTATGGATATATATATGAATATATATAGAGAGAGACATAAACATAAAATACCCAAAACCTGGACACAATACAAATGCCATATAAAAAAAATCCTTACCCATACATAGATAGGTAAGGATGTATTTTATTTGGGAAGAGGGTAATATACAAAGATTTCTATTAATATACATCATTTTAATACAAGCATCAGGAGGGTGGGTTATTTTATTTTTTCATTATGTTCAGTTAGCCAACATATAGTAGTACACCATAAGTTTTTGTTGGAGTGTTCAATGATTCATTAGTTGCATATAATACCCAGTGCTCATCTCAGAATGTGCTCTCTTTAACCATTTACAATAATATCAAACAGTACTTAGAGATTAATCTTACAAAAGATGTGAAAGACTTATACACTTAAAATTGCAACACATTGATTAAAGAAATTAAAGGAGACCTTAAAAAGTGGAGAGATATTCCATGTTCATAGGTCAAAAGACTCAGTATTGTTAAGATGTCAGTCCTCCCTAAATTGGTCTTTAGATCAATGCAATCCCACTCAAAATCCTATCAGCTTTCTTATTGTTGTTGTTTGGTGTAGAGGGAGTGTAAAAATTGACAAATTTTAAAATTTAAGATCATATGAGTTTTGGCTGGCAATAATTGGTTGTTCAAAGCAATTCTAGCAACACTGTATTCAATGACAATAGCTTAGAGATAAGTAAAATTAATGACAGAAATATAAAGAATGGGAGGGAGGAATTAGGAGTGTTCTGTTATAAGACATCTATACTACCCATAAGTGGATATAGTGAAATTTGAAAGTAGACTTAATTGTAAATTCTAAGGTAACTACTAAAAAATTTTTAAAGAACCGCAATATGTTAAAAGAGGAGAGCAAATGAAATAATGTAAAATGTACAATTAAAATCAAAAGTGGAAGAAATAGAGTGGAAGACTAAACAAGAAATAAAATTTGAAAAGGCAATACATAGAAAGCAGCTACAAATATGGTAACTATTCATTCACTTATACCAATAATTACTCTAAATGAGAATGGTCTAAATATATCAATAAAAAAACCAGAAACTGTCAGAATGGATAAACAAACAAGACCCAACTGTATGTGATCTATAAGAAATTCATTTTAAACATAAAGGCACAGATAAATTAAAAGTAAAGGAATAGAGACTGACATTAGCATCATGGTGACAAAAAATGTCCTGCATTTTTTGTTTTCTTCATTTGACATCAAAAATTGATTGACCAGCTACAAACATGAGTACTTCTGTGGGATTTGTAGGACCAAGAACCATACATCAAGGGACCTGGGAGTAGTCTTGCCCACTGCTGCAATAATTAATAAGCAAATGGAGAGCAGCAGTAGCTATGGAACTACAAGAAACTGTGAACTTGTTCTGCCTGTCTTGGCCACCATCTAGGAGTGTCTACACAACACTGACTTGGGTAGTGGCCTTAGCACAAGAGAATTTTTGTGGAAGTTCAGCAGTACAGGTTTCCAGAGGAGGAGTCCAGTACTCTGGTGGAGCAAATTTTGGACTTATTGGAATGGGTTAAGAGGAACAGCTTGTCTTGGCTGGCATCACTCCTCACCCAAGCTAAACTAAATGACCTGTGATTTCTCTCACAAGGAAAGCAAGAGCCAGTGAATGAACATCCAGCTTCCTGAACTGTCTGGGATAATGCTTGGGAGACTAATTTCTCTCTTTCAGCATCCAGAGCATTAAAAGGGAAGCTCTGTGATGGGGGAGGGAGAAGATAGGAAGAGCAGCATGGGATGTAGAATTCTGAGAGGGCATTAAAGAGATATGGTTCCTGATGATGACATTCTCGACTCAGAAAGCCTCACAAAACACAGAGAAAATCCCAACTGCCCTGCAAGTACCCCCAGCTCACTGCAGGCCAAACACACACGTCCTCCCACTCTTTGGCTGGCCCCTGTGCATACCCCTGAGAGATGCAAGGAGAGGAAGCTCTGGTAGGCAGAAAGCAGGCCAAGGTCGCTGGGCAAAAGAGAAACCACACACTTGAACTGCAGCGCCACCTTCAGGAAAACAACAGAAGTTATCAATACCCAGTATGACGTTTTGTAGGATCCAGAGATGTACAACATTAATAATTCTTCCATAAGAGGGATAAGGAAATGAAGAGCAGGTGTATCGATACAAGGTCAGAGAATGCCTCCGAATCCATAGCAGAACTGATGAAATGTATTTCTATCCTGAAGGCAGTTAGTAAAAGTTGGAGGAGATAACTGAAAATTTGAATACAACAATGGAAAACTCCAAAGAACATGAAAAATCAAAGAAACATGATATCACAGAAAAAAACATCATAATCATCCACTAACTGAATGCAAGCATGAAATTCTGTGATTTACTCCATAGAGAATTCAAAATACTATTTTAAGGAAACTCAGTAAGCAACAAGAAAACACAGACAAACAACTGAACAAAATCAGGTAAATAAGACACAATCAAAATTTAACAAAAAAATTTAAAATTTAGCAGAAATAGAAACCCCGAAAAGGAACCAACAGAAACCCTGAACTAAAGAATTCAGTGATGAAATGAAAAATGCAATAGAGATAGTGAACAGCAGAGTAGACCAAATAGAGAAAAGAATTATAGAGATAGAGGGTAGAAACTTTGAAATAATCCAATCTGAGAAGAAAAGAGGAAAAAAAAAGAGGTGAATAAGTGAAGAAAGTCTACACGATCTATAGGACATCATCAGGAAAACCAGTATCCAAATCACTGGAGTTCCAGAAAGGGACAAAAACCTTATTTAGAGAAATAATGACTGAGAACTCCCCAAACCTGGGGAGAGATTTGGAAATCCAGTCCATGAAGTTATATCATCCATTATTTTAATTTAAAATGATCTCCTCCAAGACACATTACAATAAAACTGTCAAAATTCAGATTTTAACAAAGAAAGTAAAAGATCTCTGTTCTGAAAACTACCAGATATTGATGAAAGAAATTGAAGAAGACACAAATACATAGAAAGATATCCCCTGTATATCAATTGGTATAATTAATAATTAATATTGTTAAAATGGTCATACTACCCAAATCATCTATAGATTTGATGCAATCCCTATCAAGATTCCAATGCCATATTTCACAGTAGGAAAAGCAATCTTAAAATTTACATGGAACCACAAAAGTTCTCAAATATTTAAAGCAATCTTGAGAAAGAAAAACACAGCAGGAGGCAACATACTTCTTGATTTTAAGCTATATTACAAAACTCTAGTAATCAAAACAGTATGACACTGGCATGAAAAGTAGACACATAGGCCAATAGAACAGAATCAAGAGCGCAGAAATAAAGTGACATATATGCAGTCAAATAATACCCAAGCCAAAATTACTCAGTGGAGAAAAGATAGTCTTTTCAATAAATGGCCCTGGGAAAATTGGGTATCCACATGTTAGAGAATGAAGCCACACTCCTATCTTACATCACTCACAAAACCAACTCAAAATAGACTAAAGACTTAAATGTAAGACCCAAGTCTATAAAATATCTGAAATAAAATATAGGATAAAATTTCTGGACATAGGTTTTTGCAATGAGTCAATGAGTTTTTGGATATGACACCTAAAGCACAAGCCATAAAATCAAAAATAAACAAGTGGGAGTACATCAAACTAAAAGGCTTTTGCACAGCAAAAGATACAACCAACAAATAAAATGGAAAACTATAGAATGGGAGAAAACATTTGCAAATTACATATCTGATAGAGGATTAATATCCAAAATACATAAACTGATATAACTCCAGAGGAGAAAACTCACACAGATAATCCAATTAAAAATGAGCAAAAGACAAGAGGAGACATTTTTCCAAATAGGATATTCAAATGGCCAACAGATACATGAAAAAGTACTCAATATTATATCATTAGCAAAGTGCAAATTAAAACTACAATGAGATATTACTTCATGCATGTTAGAATGGTTATCATCAGAAAGATGAAATAACAAATGCTGATAAGGATGTAGAGAAGGAACATTTGAATATTCTTGGTGGAATTATAAGTTAGCAAAGTCACTGTATAGAGTGATATGG
This sequence comes from Ailurus styani, assembly GCA_002007465.1. NCBI lineage: Eukaryota > Metazoa > Chordata > Mammalia > Carnivora > Ailuridae > Ailurus > Ailurus styani. The sequence goes on from LNAC01000969.1 coordinate 341,218, forward strand.
AAAATAATATGGAGATTCCTTGAAAAATTAAAAATAATCTACCATATGATTCAACATTCCCATGTCTGGATACATATCCAAAGGAAATAAAATCAATATGTCCAAGATACAACTGCTCCCCTAAGTTCATTGCAGCATTATTTACAATAGCCAAGACATGGAAACAAACTAAGAGTCCATCAATGATAAATAGATAAAAAAGATGTGGGATAGATAGATAAAATGTGGTGCACACACAGTGTGGCACAAGTGGATAAAGATGTGATATGTATGTGTGTATATATATGCACACATAATGCGATATATACATGTATGTATACACACACAACAGAATACTAATCAGCCATGAAAAAGAAAGAAATCTTGCCATTTGTTACAAAGTGGATATATCTGGAGGGCACTGTGCTAAGTAAAATAAGTCATACAGACAAATTCAAATATTGCATGTTCTCATTTACATGCAGAATCTGAAAAATCCAAAATCCTGGAAACAGTAAAATAGTGGTTACCAGGGGCGGTGGTATAGAGGAAATGGGAAGATATTAGTTAAAAAGTACAAATTTAAGTTTGTAAGTTGGAATAAATTATGAGGATTGATAGTATTGTTATAGTATTGTTATCTATATACTGTACTATATACTTGAAAGTTGCTGAGAGTAGATATTAAATGTTCTCACCACTAAAAAGATAAGGTAATTTTGTAACAGTTTGGAGATATTAGCTAACACTATGTTGGTGATCATATTGCACTATATAAGTGTAATTAACACATTGTACACATTTAATTATAAAATGTGTGTCAATTATACCTCAATAAAATAGGAAAAGATTAAAAAAACATGGCTACAAAAAAAAGTTTTGGAAATAGTGGTGACAGTTGCACTACATTGTGAATATAATTAATGAAATTGATTATAAAATTGATTATATAAAAATGAAAAAATGAAAAGAAATGAATCTAGACACAGACATAGATTTTATACCCTTCACAAAATGAACTCAAATGGATCACAGACATATTGCATGGAGCACTGGGTGTGGTGCATAAACAATGAATCTTGGATCACTGAAAAAAATAAAATTTAAAATAGTTAAAAAATAAAATAAAATGAATATATTGAAAAAAATAAAATCTTTTAAAAAATGGATCATAGACCTGAATGTAAAATGTAAAACCATAAAATTTCTAGAAGTTTTATATAGGAGAAAATCTAGATGATCTTAGAAATTTCTTTTTTTCTTTTTTTTTTGCGTGTGGATGTGTAGTCATTCAAGCACCATTTGTTGCAAAGATGATACTTTCTCAATTGAATTGTCTTTGCTCTTTTGACAAAGATCATCTAACAATATTGAGTCTTCCTATCCATGACCATGAACTATCTCTCCATTTATTTAGATCTTCTTTGGTTTATTTGATCAGAGTTTTATAGTTTTCCTCATAGAGATCTTATACATACTATATTAGATTTTTGCCTAATTTTTTATTTCATATTATTTCATTTTTGATGCTAATATAAATGCTGCTGGTTTTTAATTTAAATTCTAATGTTTCATTGCTAATTATATAGGAAGTAAATTAAATTTTTAATACTAACCTTGGATACAACCTTGCTATAATCACTTTACTGTTGATTATTTGGGATTTTATACATAGGCTATCATATCATCTGTGAAACAAGACAATTTTAATTCTTCCTTACCAATCTATATATTTTTTAAAATTTCCCTTTCTTGTTTTATTGAATTACCTAGGATTTCTAGTATGATATTAAAACAAGAGTGGTGAGAGAGGACATCCTTGCTTTGTTTCCAATCTTAAAGGGAAAGCATGTAGCTTATCATTAACTACGATGTTAACTGGAGTTTTTTGGTTAATGTTCCTTATCAAGTTGATGAAGTTACACCCTATTCCTGCTGAGAGTTTTATGAGGAATGGGTGTTAGATTTTGTCAATGCTTTTGCTGCATATATTGATATAATCAGGTGATTTTTCTTCTTCAGTCTGTTGATGTGATACATTACACAAGATCCAGAAAAGAAAAAAATTGATAAGTTGGACTTGATTAAAATGGAAAACTGCTCTGGAAAGGACAGTGTTAAGAGAATGAAAATATAAGCCACAGACTGAATATTTGCCACAGAATATTTGCAAAGCACATACTTGTTAAAGATCTTGTATTCAAACTATACAAAGAACCCTTAAAACTAAAGAAAAAGAAAACAAACTACTAAAAAAAGTGAACAAAAGATCTAAACAGAAAACTCACCAAAGAAGAAACACAGATGGCAAAAAACATATAGAAAGATGTTCAACACTGTAAGTTATCAGGGAGCTACAGACTACAATTATCAATGATACCACTACACACTTTTATTAGAATAGTTAAATTAGAATATTAAGATAGCTAAATTGTGAAACACTGACAGCACCAAGAGTTGGAAAGAAGGTATAGCCACAGCAACTCTCCTTTGCTGATAAGGATGCAAAATGATACAGACACTTTGGAGAACAGTTTGGCAGTTTCTTACAAATTTAAATATAGCCTTACTGTATAATCCAGCAATCTCACTTCTGGATATTTAGTCAAATAAATTGAAAATTTACATCTACACAAAAACTACACATGAATGTTTATAATAGTTTTACTAATAATTGCTAAATCTTGGCAGCAACCAAGATGTCTTGTAATAAGTGAGTGGATAAACAAGCTGTGGTACATCTAGACAATGGAATATTATTCAATGATAAAAAAGAAACAAGGCATCAAGCCGTGAAAAGACATGGGGAAAACTTCTATGAATATTGTTCAGTAAAAGAGGCTGGATGGAAATGCTCCATAATATTTGATTCCAACTGTATGATGTTCTGAAAAACACAAAACAACAGAAATAGTAAAAAGGTAAGGGATACCCAGGAGAGTTTAGAGAGAGAGGGGCTGAGAGTGACGTGCAGGAAAATTTTAAGACAGTAAAACTACCCCATCCCACCTTGTTTCATGGGGAAGGAGACAAACCATAAGAGACTCCTAATCTCAAAAAACAAACTGAGGGTTACTGGGGGGTGGGAGGGTAGGGATAAGGTGGATGGGTTATGGACATTGGGGAGGGTTTGTGCTTTGGTGAATGCTGTGAAAGATGTAAGCCTGATGATTCACAGACCTGTACACCTTGGGCAAAGAATAAAAATAAAATAAAAAAAAGATAGTAAAACTATTCTGTATGATACTATAACTGTGTATGTATGAAATTATGGATATGTTAAGGCCCAAAGAAATGTAAAACACAAAAAGTGAACCCTAATGTCAACTATGGGCTTTCATTACTGATAATTTATCAGTATTGGTTAATCAATTGTAACAAATGTACCACACTAATTCAAGATGTGAATAATTGGTTAAACTGTGGTGGCAGGAAATACATGGGAATTCTCTGTACTTTGTGCTCAATTTTTCTGGTCTAAAAAATAAGTCTATTAAAAAGGAAAAAAAAGAAAACCCTTTCCAGAAAACTGTAAATGTATTCGAGTTAATGAGTTGTTTAAAAATATAGTGAACTTATATTTATGAATATAACACAGGCCATATCAATTGTTTTGCCATGTTTTCATTGATTTTGATTTTGTGACACTAAAATTATAAGTGAAAGAATAAATTCTAAGAAAAATGATTTAAATCGAATGATCAATCAAGAATTGTCAAAGTTAAATCTTGCTAATTGCTTTATTATATTACATTTCAGTGCCAAGCCAACATTCAGATTCAAATGTGAAGTACATCTATGGAGTTTCACAATTGTAATTAGGGCTTCATCCATTTCTTTCATGAGAGCCAAAGAAAAGAGAAGTATAGTTAGTAACCAGACAATCAATTTTAGGTTAAAAATTTTCCTTAAGAAATTTAGCAGTCAGTCCATTGATGGCTGATCTCTTATTTCACTTCAATGTTTAAATCTAGTCACACTTCTGACCAATATAGCCTCAGGATGGAAGAAGTTCTCATGTGTAAGGAAATGATCTTTTTCAATCTCTGAAAACAAATTTCTTCATTTGATATTTTGGAGGTATTAGTCCCATTGTCAAAGGTTACTTCTTACTAATGTTAATAGATCATTTTTTCACTTATGGAATGGAAGTTTGAGGCTGAAACAGATGCAAGAAACCACTCTAACATCAGTTTGTCTTTACAGCTTAGAAAGATAAGATGATGAAGACAAATTGGTCAAAACACCACAAAAGATGTCTTCATATTGGAACCCTGTGTGCCAAGAGCATCATTAGGACTGAATAATGGACAATGAAGGTACTGTCAGCCTCAAGTCTGAGGGAAAAATTGTATGCATAATGCTGCTTTGTTTACACAGATGTTCCTTGGAAGACATTTCACATAATAAAATAAGTTGCAACATTTATCTGTGTTCGTTTTTTTGGAATAAAGCTGATTAGAGTTGCTTGGTTATGACTATTTCAAAATAAAATGCTTTTGATGACACTAAACAGATGACAGCACTTTCAGTTTCTCTGCATTGTGCTTCTGAGGGAAGCACTAAAGGAAAAAGTGATCAGAGCAAAGTGGTCACTAAGTTTATTAATCAAATTTCAGGAAATTTATTCCTCTGACTTGTGTAACAATACTGACTCATGTAACAATAGATTTAATTTCTTACAATACAGAACCTACATGGTCTATGCCACTAGTAGCCAAGTGGTGGCAAATTGTGCGCCATCACAAGTTGGCATATGAATGGACCATCTGTAGGAGGTTGAGGCTTCTCTGACTGGGCTGACTCATCAGAACTTTATTCAACGCAACTGATGCTTTAATATTTAATTTGAATAGTGGATATCACCATTTTTGCATCTGCTCTCATCAAGCCAGTGATAATATTTCCAAGAGTTTATAATTGTTCCATTTAAAATCCTGTGGTGTAGTTTATTCATCTTCCTTAATTTTTTCACTAATAGTAGCCTTGAGTGGTTCCAATTTCTCAGTCAGCTCCCTCTGGTGATAGTTTAATCATTTATTTCCTTTACTTCCTGATGAACTGGTGAAAGCTCTAGAGGAGTTGCCTAGAAGAAAATATCACCAACATATCTGAAATGTATCTGCCTCAGAGCACAGACATATGTACAGCACTTCCAACAGTCAACAAGTAACCATAATGCATAATGCTAAGAAATTTGAGAATGAGAAAGCACACAGATGTATAGAGCAAAAGTGTTCTGCAAGAGAGTAGTAAGTAATAAGTAAAAAAAAAGAGTAAAACAAGGTAAGTTAAAGTTGAATCAGTTCTTTATTGCAGGTGCTCTCTGAATCTTCAGCAGGCTAACATAAATCAGGAAACTCCCAAGACAATCAACAGTAAGCAAAATCCTCTAGACTTACATTACCTTCATGTGGATGCTTCCAAGGGACAAGCATTCTTAAGAATACACTTTAGAAAAGGCAGTACAAAATAAAGTACTGGAATAAAGGCAAAGTAGTATTTAGGCTAAGTCCTGTGGATGTCCGTAGGAAGAGACTGTCCTTTTTGTAAGGGAGAAATTAGGGAAGGCTTTACTGAGAATGTGATATTATAGCTAGTTTTTGAACTGAGGCTAAAATGAGGATAAGGATGGCTCTGGTTAAAGAGAAAGCATGAGAAAAAAAAAACGAAGTCATGAAAGTGCATATATTTTTTCAAAGAGTAACTTTGGCATTTCTGTCTAAAAAGACTTGGAAAATGATGGGGCCATTTACCATGATCCAAAGAAGAAAAATGAACATTTGATCAGAAAAAGATGGAAGATGAAGGGAGTGGTATGCAGAACATAGATGTAAGGTGTTCTCTTGTACTATTAAATGTGTGATAAAGTTCTTGATGAAGCTTTTGAGAGAAAATTGGAAATCTGATCCTGGAGATTAGAAGAAAATCCAGAGGTAATAGAGATTTGTGGGATCTTGTCCTATAGGCAATATCCCAAAACATGAGAATAAAGTAGCCTATTGGAGATCAGCCATTGGTGACAAGACTCTTTACATTTCAGAGAGCAAATTACTTGATAAAGGTATCAAAATAATGTCCATCTTCATAATGACAGAGAATGAGATTCTGAGCCTCATGTATGTAAGTTTCTTAAAGATGAAATGACTCTGTTTATATCATAGAACACGTAGAATGGTCAAATGGTGCACCCTCAAAAAATTATAGTAAAATGTAATCCTAATCTCTTTTCTCAGCCATCTGTTTCATGGCATTTGAAAGAAAAGAGGTCTACCTTCTCTGGACTGACAAATGACTAGAAGTATTAATCTACATTATTTCACAAGCAGAAGCTAATGGATTTGTTGAATAGTAAGGACTATAGAAAGAACAGGATTGAAAGACTAGTGACAAAGAAGTCTGGGAAAGAGGTGTCTGGATAGACCTCTCAAAATGAGCATAGACTGTGAAGTTCACAACCATACAAGTTATCTACTGCTATGTAGTCAATGACTCCCCCAAAAGTTAGTGGCTTAAAACAATAATCCAGTAATGGCTTAGCTGAATTCCATGCTTCATGGTCTCATAAGGTTGCAAACAAGGTGTCAGCCAGGGCTGCAGTCTCAAATGAAGGCTCAATCAGAAAAGGATCTACTTCCAGTTTCACTTACATGGTGGCTGGCAAGATTTAGTTTCTGAATCTCAAGGCTTCAGGTCATCACTGGGTTTGGTCGGAGTCCATCCTTCATTGCTTAGCAAGTAGTCCTCTCCATCAAGACAAGAATGAAAGAGATAACACCAGCAAGAGAGAAGTCACAGTTGTTATCACCTAATCTTGGAAGTGGTATATCATCACTTTTGCTATACTGCAATTCCCAGCAGTCAGTCACTAGATCCAGCCCACACTCAAGGAGAGGGGTTTACACAGGACATAAATATCCCAATGTTATGCTGACCTATTTTGGAAGGCTGAGTACCATAGCATTTCATGTGAAGACTCATTAATGGACACCCACTGCACAGGGGGCCTTCAATAATCAGGTGGACAATGGTGTGCTCTGTGGATGTTAGTCAGCATCTTCCCCCACCCCCATGGTGTCCATGGTGATAAGGAAGGAGACTATTCCTGGGCTCAATAACACACACTTCTTACTATGAGTGACCTGGCTACCACTACTGTATAATCTGCCAACAGCAGAGAAAAACACTTTTGCCTCAAATATGGAACAGTTGTCCAGGAGGAACAACCAGCTACCCAGTTGTAGGTTGATTACATTGGATCTAGTTCATCATGAAAGAGGCATTGATTCATCTTCACTGGATATTAACTTTACAAATCAGTCTTTAGGTAGCAGAACTTTCAGTGGAAGATGACTGAATTCAGAGTCATTAAAAGGGTTGGTGACAGATGCCATCACTACTGGAAGTGTGTTTCTCCTCATTTGGGGGAAAGGGTAAGGACATCACTTGTAGGAAGGATAGCAGCAACTTGTTAGGTGGAAACAAGTTGTTTAACTGCCATCTGGAACTTCATATGAGGAAGGGAACATATGGAATCTGAGGAAACAAAGGAATAGACAGAGCCACTTGTCAATTCATTCTTTCTAGATACCAAATCAACCCTTCTTTGCCGTGTATTGTGATATTTTAGTTGGATCTTATAAAATTTCTCCTGTGCCAGCTGATATAATGTAGGCTTTGTCAATAGAAGACACCAAACGGCTTCCACCCAGACAAAGAAAAAGAGAGGGTGTATTTTGTCTTTTCCTGGTGTCGGTAGGCTTCTTCCTGTGGGGTGGCTTCCAGCCCCACTTCAGTGACACTACTAGACGATTCTGGCCCACCAGCACCCTCCACTGAGTTTCTCTGCCAGCAGCAGTTCACTTTTCATGGGGAGCTGCATCCTGTGTCTTCTGAGTACACATCTTCACTCTGTGAAGTTTGCATATACTTGTGGCAGCCACTGGCCTCTCTGATGAGGTCTGAATTCAGCCTTAGGGAGGGCCCTTTTCCAAGTTATCATTCATTCATTAATTTCCTAGGCCTGCTTCATTCAGTTTCTATTGCTGCATTCCTTAGGTGTTTTTTTATTTTTTTTAAAATAAACCTCTTTTAGTAGTTGACTACCTATTTCTAGTTAATAAATCTTATTGTTGATGTTCCCCACACCAAATTAGTGCTGTGGCTTCTGTTTCTTGATTGGACAATGATTGATACAAAGCTTCTCAATATTTCATCTTTTCTTTTTCATTCTCCAATTAAAGTATTATAATATGGCTATTTATGTTTAGTATGCTGTCCAAATATTTTTATCAAGAAAAATAAAATCAAGAGAATAGCTCTACAATGCTCATTCATAGAGTATCTTATGTAGATAATGTGGGATAGGAAAGGAAGGAGGAGGATTGTACATTTGATATGCTGTTTCCTAGAGTCCTTCATTCCTATGGTTGGCATTTTTTGCATTTATTTTGTTATTATATTACATATAATATATAATAATAACTAATATGTAACATAATTATAATATAAAATATAATTATAATTGTTTCATTACACCATATATTATAGCATATTATGTATATACTATTGTTACTTGAAAGCATAATCACCCCATGAAAAATCATGTATGAGTTAACAGATTTTGCATTTTCATAATTTTATCCTATTTATTTACCTCATACAAAGAAATTTTCATTTTATAAGCCTGCATTGAAACAAAAGAACAGTCACGTATAGTGATACAGATTGAATTTTCTATTCTGCTTTTTTCTCTTAATAGTATATAATAGATGTTTTTCTATGTTTCTATATATTTTTCATTATATAATTTTTAATATCTGTATCATATTCCATTTGAAAGAATCCATAATTTAGTTAAATTCCTTCCCTGTTTATTTTTTTTAATGTCTTGCTGGAGAATTTACAAAGTGATAGAATGTATTTTCACCAATGTTGAAGAGGATCAGAAAAGAAGCATTTTAACTTCTCACTAAAGAGAATGTACTTATTTGAGATATTAAGGGGAAAATTGGTTTAAAGTATACTCAGAATCTTGCAAATTCATGAGTGCTAAAACAAACAGCATAAACTTAATCATAGAGCTTCTTCCAAAATACCTGCCCAATTCATGAGGACCAAATTAAGCCTTCCTGGGAACTTCCTAGACTACATCACATACTGCCCTCCCTGTCCACACACACACTGAAACAGACAACCCTTGAAGTTCAAAGTTTAGATCAATGAACCAAAAATCTGGAGAAAAAAAGAGAAAATAAAGTCAAGGATCCATATTATCTAGCCACAATATAATCTAAGTTTTCCAATTTGCCTGCAATGCTATATGCAAAGCTGGTTTTTTAATAAACGCTTTTTGCTGTTAAATATTGATGACTGGCTTCCACTTTAAATGACACTATTCATTACCATTTATCATGGAGTCCTATTGTATTTAGTTGAGCTATATTTCTTTCCTCCTCCATTCCCCTGCATTTCTCTATCTCTATGGTTCCTCAGCCCCACTTATAATTGACTCCACTACATGACCTTCCTGATTTAATAGTAATACTTTAAAATGTAAAGAAACACATCTTCTAATGCTTATGCATTTGATTTTCAGAACTGATATAAAAAAGATATGTGATCAAACTGCTTTTAGCTTGCACGTTTCCATAGCAATTTGACACTGTTGACTCCTACTGCCTTCTTGAAATATTTTCTTCTCTTGGATTGTGTACTACCCTGCTATGTTAGCTCTCCTCCTGCCTCACTGGCTGCATGTCTTTGGCCATATTTCCTGGCTTCTCCTTTCCTGAACCTCAGTGTCGGATTCCCTCATGTCCCAGTTGTCATTCTTCCTCACTTATACTCATTCCCTATGTGACATTATCCAGACTCATGGTTTCTAGTGCCACCTCTACCCTGATGGTTTTTACATCTCCAGTGTTTCCTTCTTGGGTTTGAGAATCTCAGGTCAGCCTCTTCAACACTCTTACCTCGATGTCCAAAAGGTCCTTCAAATTTAACATATATAAAATCAAATCTTGATTTGATTCACTCTAGCCCCAAATTTGCTTCTAGCCTATCTGAACCCATTTTAGTAAATAAGAGCGCTACTCAACCAATTTCTCAAGCCAAAATATAAGGAGTCATCCTTGACAGTCTTGCCTTCCCGTACATATACAAATTATAAGCCAGTCTTAATGAATCTACTCTCAAAATATAATGTAAATCCAACCATCCTTCACTTCCTTAGCTAAGCCACCATCACTTTATACCTTTGTTATTACAATAGCTTTGTAATTGATCTCACCTTGACCTTTGTCTTTCTAGAGCAGGGTTTCTCAACAGCAGCACCTTTGACATTTTGGGCCAGATAATCCCTTGTCACGGGGAGTTGTCTTGTAATTTGTCCGATGTTCATCAGCATCCCTTGATTCTATTCACTAGATGCTGGTGGCACTCCCCCCACCTCTGCATTTGTGAGAACCAAAAATGTCCCAACCACGGTCCTAGTATAGCTTAATATCTCTTTGGGACAAAATCACTCACTCTCTCTCTCTCCTCTCTCTCTGTCTCTCTCTGTCACACACACACACACACAAACACACCATTGAGACCCTTTAAAAATATAAATCATATAAAGTCTTTCCCTACTCAAAAGCTTCTGAAGTATTCCTTTTATAATGGGACTAAAATGTATATTCTTCTTCATGGCCAATAAGACCTTCTGTGGTCTGGCCTCTGTCCCTCCACACCTTCATCTTTAATAATCTGCTTCACATGTTTCATTCCACTACATTGTAGGTCTTCTTGATATTCCTCAGGCACCCAAGCTGAGTCCCTTTCTTGGTACTTGGGCTTGGTATTTTCTCTCCCTATGATGCTTTCCCAAGTTCTTTCAGTGTATTTTATTGAAGTTTGGGTCTAATATCTCCTCCTGAAAAAGGCCTTCTCTGGACACTCTATCTATATTGAACTTCTCTACGTCTCACTCTCTCCTTAGTCTACTCTTTCTTTCCACCTGACATTATACTATATTATTTGTTTTATGTTTATTGGCTGGTCATGATATTAGAATGTAAGACCCAGGAGGGCAGGAACTTGTCTTGTACATTGAGCCAGAAGAATGCTTGGACTAGTACTTCAAGAGTTATTTTTTTGGATGAATAAAGATGTGTGATTTTGTAGGATTTCTTGGTAGCATTTTACTCAATACATTTATAACATAGAAGAAAATAAATATGTCCAAATAATTATCAACTATTCATTTCTCTGCTAATTTTTAACTTCAGGGTTTCAAAAAATTCAGCCATGTGTTTTATGAATAAGGATGAGGGACAGTGAATTCTAATTTTCTAATTATAGACAGCTTTTAATGTTTTTATCTTATGATTTTCCTCTATAATATTTCAACTAGAATAATTTCATTTATCTCCTTCAACCTTTTATGAATATGTAATTCTTATATATGGTGTGATATTTTTTTCAAAGCTGAAAGCATTCACATACAGCAACTAACACAAGCCAATCCAAATCCAACCATGAGGATGCTTTCCAAAAGGCCCTTAGAATTATTCTATGAATTATATAAAATTCTATGTCTTCACAGAGAAAACAAGAAAGAACACATTTCTATGCCTAACAATGAGAATATCAATTAAGATAATCCATATCAAATTTTAACTTGGTGGGCCCACCAAAAATTGTCAAAGTAAGGAATATTTTTAATAAAAAATAGTTCTAGAAACTTTATTTTCTGATTCGATTATGCCTTTTAATTATATATGTGTGTGTGTATATATATTTTATTTATACTGGTTAAGATCCTGATGTAGCCAGCTAAATTTTGATAAACGAACTTTATAATTACAAGCAACTTATCTTTTATATTTTGCTTTTATATTTTGCTTCAGAGTTATACTCAGGAAATATACAAAATTAACTAAATGTTATAATCTCTAACTTCTGCACTTAAAATATTCTGTAAAATAACACTTGTCCCTTTTTAACATGGAACCCTAAGAAACAGGACTTCTTTCCAGGAGGAAAAGTGACATATTTTCAATAAATCATATAATTATACACATAATCTTGAAATAGAAATGGCTGTTTCTATTGGAAATCATGATAGATGAATCACATACCTTCTTGACTACTAACAGTGTGATTTAATAGATAGAAAATTTTAAAGGATTAACTAAGTTAGAATCCCTTAGGATAGTTAGAAGTAAAGACAGAGAAATATGGAGTTTTATAATATAGCATTAAGGTCCAAGAGCCCTAGGTGTCATTAACAAATAATCAGAAAACATTTAGGCTAAACTATGGAGAATATGCATATAGTCTTTCCCCAAATCCTTAAATTTTATTTGTTTTTAAGCTATCACAGTTTTTCTTAAAAAAAAAAAGAAAACATAATTTACCATAAATTCAACATTATAACAAAATGTGTTCATATTTTCATAAAATGATGTTTGTGATTGCATTTGTAGCACATGTTATTTGCTATCCAGATTTTATCACCTTTTTTGGTAATGTAATTAAAAGGACTCAATAGTTTTGGCTCTAGCTGCTTCTCTGTATTGGTGATGCACCCATGTCTGCCCTTCAGCCCAGATCTCTTTTGCTAAGTCCACGCATTTACTTCCAAATGCCTCGTGTCCACCTCCTTTAGCATACGTATAGGCATCTTCAACTCAGCTTTCTACAGCCTTACTGGTCCCCTTCCCATCCCTCAAATCTGATCATCAAATTCCCTATGATGGCACCAACATTCATATCCAGTCACACTAGTGAGAAACCTCTTTTGTTATCCAAATATCGAATCAGAACTCCTGCTGATAGCTGATCCTAATTCCCAAATACCTCTTGACTCCAATCCCTTTTAATTGCTTACTAATCTAGCCCCGGTTCAGGCCTTTATCATAACTCACCTGGAGAATCACAACGGCTTCCTGGATTCCTTATTTCTACTTCACCAATCCTCTGGCCCTAATCACTGTTTTATATGTTGCTTGGGTAACAGCTCTCAATTCCAAATGTGAAAATATTTCGGTTGAACTGATTACTGTGAGAGAGAATTCAAACACCTTCACCTATCATCCATACATAATTCTACAAGTTTAGAGATCCCTCCTCTGTGTCCCCATGGCATTTGAACATCTCCACAGCCGTCTGCACCCTAGACTCTGATGTTTGGCTACTTTTCCATGTTTCTGACTAGACTGGGTACTGACTGAAAGAGGTGAGTGTAGCTGCCTTCCTCTGTATTTTCAATGCCAAGCACATGATAGGTGCTCAATAAATGTTTAATGAATGAAACAATAAACTCAAATTCTATACTAAAGGATGCTACTGAGTTAATCATGACACTTCTCAGGTAATCCTTGTTGTTTAAAGTATTTCAAAAAAGATATTTCAACCCAAGGAAAGTCTTCAGATTTTCAGTTATTGAGCTGGCTAGTTGAGGAATATTTGCTACAAGGATGCTTCTTTTGGCTCTCAAATCAAGCCACTATGTGCTGTTTTTATTGTATATACTTAGAAGTCATCCTAGCTGTGCATGATTATGTATGGCTTTTCCATCATTATTCTTGGCTAGCCTAGTAATTTGTGAGGTTGTCTCTATGACTGACCACTTTTACAGCTTAGCTCTGTCAGCTTGGCTTGCAGGAAATTTATGTATGGTCCAAGTTCCTACAACTTAAAGGTCACAGAACTTTAATAAAAGACTAAAGGGTATTTTCATTCATCTTCTTTCTTTTATGGCTCTATATGAGAAACACAGGGGTAATATTGATAATTCATGAGGCTCTTATTTAGGTACTTAGAATAAAATATTGGAATATACAACTGGAAATGTAGAAGATGGCATAATAACAATTGTTATCTGTATAGTAACTTACTACTCAGAGTGTACAATGTCTAAAAATATGGGATTTTCCTCCTCCCTCTTTGCTGTGATTAGAAAGAGTTGTGGTGCCATGCTCCTTAAGTAGGCTCTCCTCAGACAACCTTGACCTTTTAAAACATTGCATAGTTTCTGAAGAATCAAAAATGATGCCAGGCACACAAGATCTTGGCTGCCCCCTAAAGATGCCTGACCTCCATGGCACCTTGTCATAAAACAACACTGTACTTGAAGTATGTAAGAGTACTCTGAAAAACCAAAATGATTCCAATGGTATTATTAAGAAAATATTATGAGTGGAGGACTGCCAGCATTTCCCACCCACACTGTAGGTGTCCTAGGGAATCTGAATCAAAGTTTTCTATAAAATATGCTTTTCTAATGTTTGCCCTGTTTAAAGACTAGCTCATGTGAAGAAAATGGTTAAGAAGTCTTACATTTCTGAGTACTGAAAATGAGATGCATACTTTTATTTCACTTCCTGTTGTAGCCAAAAGGAAAGTGGCCAAACTTTGAAGTAGACCAGCAGAAAAATTACTTACAGCATTTATTGAATGTTTGTGAAGGTGCTTTTTTAAGTGGTATACCCATTTCAACTTGTCTAATCCTCAGGTTGGTGCTGTTATTGCCATCCCCATCTCCCAGAGAAGAAAACTAAGGTATGGAGAATGTGAGTCACGTGTTGAAGGTCACAAAGTGGTAAGCAGATGAGGTTGAACTCAGACTCAAACAATTTGGTACCAGAGCCCTTGCTCCTGATCACTCTTCCAAACTTCATTTCCCCTTAAATTATTGCCATAAAAGACCAGGAAACAAAATATGATATCCCGAGATCCTTATAGATAACACAAAGGGAAACTTTTGGAATTAATGAAAGTATTTATTATGTAACAAAGCATAGGAATTAGAGTCAATAGAACTGGCCACTTTGCCTCATACGTTTCCAAACTGCAAAGACTTCTGTTTACCAACTAAGACATTACTTAAAATTTCATTTCTTGATAGTGCTTTGATAGTTCTTGGTAGTACGTCAGTAACATAGTAACCATCTTGAATCTGGATAGCTTCAAGCCATTTTGTGATAAACCAATGAATGACACAGAAAACTATGGGACTATTCTATTTCCTCTCCTTTCCCAGTTTTCACTTTTTTGGTAGAGATTACTGCTGATTTGCAGATGTAAGTCAGCGTGTCTAAAAACTTATGTTAATTTTCAATTCTGTGATGAAATTTAATTTTCTGAAGATTTTTTCTTTTTTTCTTTTTAGTGCTATTTATTTATTTGTTTACTTATTTAATTATTTATGTTAGTCACCATACAGTACATCATTAGTTTTTGATGTAGTGTTCCATGATTCATTGTTTGTATAATACCCAGTGCTCCATGTAATACATGCACTCCTTGATATCCATCACTGGACTAACCTATCCTCCACCCTGCTCCCCTTTAAAACCCTCAGTTTATTTCCTGGAGTCCATAGTATCTCATGGTTCATCTTCCCCTTTGTTTCTCCCCCACTTCATTTTTCTCTTCCTTCTCCTAATATCCTCCATGCTATTCCTTATGTTCCACAAATCAGTGAAACCATATGGTAATTGACTTTCTCCATTTGACTTATTTACTTAGCATAATCTCCTCCAGTTCCATCCATGTTGATGCAAAAGGTGGGTACTCATCCTTTCTGATGGCTGAGTAATATTCCATTGTTTATATGGACCATATCTTCTTTATTCATTCGTCTGTTGAAGGGCATCTCACCTCTTTGCACAGTTTGGCTATTGTGGACATTGTTGCTATGTACATGTGGCCCTTCTTTCCACTACACGCATATGTTTGGGGTAAATAGTACTGCAATTGCTGGGTCATAGGGTAGCTCTACTCGTAACTTTTTGAGGAAACTCCACACTGTTTTCCAAAGTGGCTGTACCAATTTGCATTCCCACCGACTGTGTAAGAGGGTTCCCCTTTCTCCACATCCTCTCCAACGTTTCTTGTTTCTTGCCTTGTTGATTTTTGCCATTCTAACTGGTGTAAGGTGGTATCTCAACATGGTTTTTATTTGAATTTCCCTGATGGTTAATGATGTTAAACATTTTTTCATGTGTCTTTTAACCATTTATATGTCTTCTTTGGAGAAGTGTCTGTTCATGTCTTTGGTCCATTTTTTGACTTGATTATTTGTTTTTTGGTTATTGAGTTTGAGGAGTTCTTTATAGATCTTGGATACCAGCCCTTTATCTGAAGTGTTATTTGGAAATATCTTTTCCCATTCTGTGTGTTGCCTCTTTGTTTTCTTGATTGTTTCCTTTGCTGTGCAGAGCTTTTTATCTTGATGAAGTCCCAAAAGATCATTTTCACTTTTGTTTCCCTTGCCTTTGAAGACATGTTTTGAAAGAAGTTGCTATGGCCAGTGTCGAAGAGGTTACTGCCTATGTTCTCCTGTAGGATTTTGATGGATTCCTGTCTCACATTGAGGTGTTTCATCCATTTAGAGTTTAACTTTGTGTATGATGTAAGAGAATGGTCCAGTTTTATTCTTCCGTATATAGCTGCCCAATTTTCCCAGCGCCACTTATTGAAGAGATTATCTTTCTTCCACTGAATATTTTTTCCTGCTTTGTCAAAGATTAGTGGACCATGGAGTTGAGGGTCCATATCTGGGCTCTCCATTCTGTTCCATTGATCTGTATGTCTGTTTTTGTGTCAGTACCATGCTGTCTTGGCGATCACAGCTTTATAATATAGCTTGAAATCAGAAAATGTGATACCCCCAGCTTTGTTTTTCTTTTTAAACATTTCCTTGGTGATTCAGGGTCTTTTCTGGTTCCATACAAATTTTAAGATCGCTTGTTCCAGAACTTTGAAAAATGCAGATGGTATTTTGATAAGGATGGTGTTGAAAGTGTAGATTGCTCTGGGCAGCATAGACATTTTAACAATGTTTATTCTTCCGATCCATGAGCATGGAATGTTTTTCAAACTTTTTTTCTCTTCTTTGATTTCTTTCATAAGTGTTCTGTAGTTTATAGAGTATAGATCCTTCACCTAACTTTGATTAGGTTTATTCTAAGGTATCTTGGTTTTTGGTGCTATTGTAAATAGAATCAATTCTCTAATTTCTCTTTCCACAGTTTCATTGTTAGTGTATATGTCAGCTGCAAAGACAGAGTTTGACTTCTTCTTTGCTAATTTGAATACCTTTTATTTCTTTTTGTTTTCTGATTGGTGTTGCTAGGACTTCTAGTACTATGTTGAACAACAGTGGCAAGAGTGGGCATCCTTGTCTTGTCCCTGATCTTAAGGGAAAATCTCTCAGCTTTTCCCTATTGAGAATTTTATCCACTGTGGGCTTTTCATAGATGGTTTTTTGAAGTTGAGCAATGTTCCCTCTATCCCTATACTTTGAAGAGTTTTAATCAGGAATGGATGCTGTATTTTGTTAAATACTTTTTCTGTATCAATTGAGAGGACCATATGGTTCTTCTCTCTTTTCTTATTAATGTGTTCTATCACATCGATTGATTTGTGAATGTTGAACCACCCTTGCATCCCAGGGATAAATCCCACCTGGTCGTGTTGGATAATCCTTTTAATGTACTGTTGGATCCTATTAGCTAGGATCTTGTTGAGAATCTTGTCACCCATATTCATCAGGGATATTGGTCTGAAAGTCTCCCTTTTGATGGGGCCTTTGCCTGGTTTGGGGATCAAGGTAATGCTGGCCTCATAGAAAAGAGTCTGGAAGTTTGCTTTCTGTTTCTATTTTTTGAAACAGCTTCAGGAAAATAGGTATTATTTATTCTTTGAATGTTTGGTATAATTCCCCAGGGAATCTGTCAGGTCCTGGACTCTTGCTTTTTGGAACATTTTTGATCAATGCTTCAATCTCCTTACTGGCTATTGGTCTATTTAGGTTGTCAATTTCTTCCTGTTTCAGTCTTGGTAATTTATAGGTTTCCAGGAAGGCACCTATTACTTCCAGTTTGCTTAATTGGCATATAGTTGTTGATAATTTCTGATAATTGTTTGTATTTCCTTGGTGTTAGTCATGATCTCTCCTCTTTAATTCATAATTTATTAATCTGGGTCCTTTCTCTTTTCTTTTAGTTAAGTCTTGCCAGTGGTTTATTGATCTTATTAATTCTTTCAAAGAACCAGCTTCTAGTTTTGTTGATCTGCTCTACTGTATTTCTGGTTTCTAATTCATTGATCTCTGCTCTAGTCTTAATTATTTCTCTTCTTGTTCATGGCTTAGGCTTTATTTGTTGTTCTGTCTCCAGTCCTTTAAATTGTAAAGTTAGTTGGTGAATTTGTGATTTTTCTATTTTTTTGAGTGAGGATTGGATGGCTAAGTATTTCCCCCTTTGGACCACCTTTGCAGTATTCCATAGGTTTTGGACTGATGTGTTTTCATTCTCATTGGTTTCCATAAATTGTTTAAGTTCCTCTTTGATTTCCCAGTTGACCCAAACATTCTTAAGCAGGGTGGACTTTAATTTCCAACTGTTTGAATTTCTTCCAAATTTTTCTTGTGACTGAGTTCCAGTTTCAAAGCATTGTGGTCAGAGAATATGCAAGAAATAATCTCCATCTTTTAGTATCAGTTGAGACCTGACTGATGACCCTTTATGTGGTCTATTCTGGACAAAGTTCCATGTACACTCAAGAAAAATGAATATTCTGTTGTTTTAGGGTGGAATATTCTGTATATATCTATGAGGTCTATCTGGTCCAGTGTGTCATTCAAAGCCCTTGTTTCTTTGTTGATTTTCTGCTTAGTTGATCTGTCTATTGCTGAGAGTGGACTGTTGAGGTCTCCTACTATTTATGTATTATTATCAATATGTCTCTTCATTTTAGTTAACATTTGGCTTATGTAGTTGGCTACTCCCATGTTGGGGGCATAGATATTTACAATTGTTAGATCCTCTTGTTGGGTAGACCCTTTAAGAATGATATAGTGTCCTTCTGTATCTCTAACTACAGTCTTTAGCTTAAAATCGAATTTGTCTGATATCAGAATTGTTACCCCAGCTTTCTTTTGATGTCCATTGGCATGAAAAATGGTTCTCTATCCCTTCACTTTCAGCCTGGATGTATCTTTAGGTTCAAAATGTGTCTCTTGTAGACACCATATGGATGGGTCCTGTGTTTTTATGCAATCTGCAATGCTGTTCTGTATCATGGGAGCATTTAGGCCAATCATATTGATAGTAATTACTGAAAGGTATAATTTTATTGTCATGCTGCCTGTGAAGTCCTTGTTTCTATAGATTTTCTCTGTAAATTTCTGTTCTATATCACTCTTGGAGTCTTTCTCCTTTTATAGAACTCCCTTAATATTTCCCGCAGGGCCGGCTCAGTGGTCACATATTCTTTCAGTTTCTGCAAGTCCTGGAAGCTCTTTATCCCTCCCTCCTGTCGTTCTGAATGACAGCCTTGGTCGATAAAGTGTTCTTGGCTGTATGTTCTTCTTATTTAGTGCCCCAAATATGTCTTGCCAGCCCTTTCTGGCTTGCCAGATCTCTCTGGACAGATCTGACATTATTCTGATGTTCCTCTCTCTGTATGTAAGGATTTTCTTCCCCCTAACTGCCCTTATAGTGATTTCCTTGGTTCTAAGATTTTCGAGTTTTGCTATTACATCCTGGGGTGGTGGTTTGTTCTCCTTGCTCTTGGGAGGGGTCCTCTCTATCTCTAGGACATGAATGTCTGTTTCATTCCCCAGATTAGGGAAGTTTGCAACCACAATTTACTCAAATATATCTTCTAGTCTTCTCTCTCTTCACCCCCTCAGAGATCCCAATAATTCTGACATTGGAACATTTCATAGCATCACTTATTTCTCTAATTCTGTTTTCATGAATTTTATGTTTGAAACAGTAGAAGTTAAAAAGTTTCTATGGATTATGCTGTATTAAGCATCTAGTTGAAATGTTAAGTAGATAAAAAGAAAAAACAGAGAAGAAACCTGAGAAAGCATAAAAAAGTTGTATCAGAGAAATACACAGGACATGAGGCAACACTAGGAATTCAGTATACTATTTTCCCCTGGTATTGGGGCTTCACAGTTTTATGGGGACCCTCAGGTTGTTGTCGTCTTGTTCTTCCAGTTTGTCTTCTGAGGGAGGGGCTTGCCACGTTGTTTTTTAGTCAATCCTGCTAGAGTAGCGTTGCCCTGGCCCCTATCAAGGCACTGGACTCCATGGAAACTGGTTTTGGGGGCTTTTGTTCTCTGGCAGTTTTTTGCACCTTTTTGGAGGGTCAGGACAAAGGAAAATATCCACACCTAGAATTCCACCCTGGAGGAGAGAACCCATAGTGTGCTCCTCTCTGAACCCTCCAGAACACACAGTCTCCCCACTCTGTAAGCAAGGCTGAAAACTGCAGCATCCCACAGGCAGTGCACACCTTCAGTGATCCTCTCAGCAGTGGACCCAGGCTCCCGCTTGTTTCTGCCCCCTGTGCCTCCAAAGCTGTGAGTGATCCCAGTCTGGGGAGCTGTAGGTGGCAGCTGCAGTGGCTGCAGCCCCCCAGGTCTGCAGGCACAGTTCTGCACAAGTGGCCGCACCTGTCCCAGGCATTTGTACCTTAAACCCCTGGATTTTGTTCGAGCTCTGTGATCTGGCACTTCCTGTCCCACCACCACCGCTCTGCAAACTATCACTGGTCCCCAGGTTCAGGATGCTTTTGCACTGGGGTATTATTTTACTTTCCAGTGGGTAACTTCTGGTGGCCCCCTCCCACTTCTGTTTATCCTCCAATATATGTCTGTGCAATCCCAACTCTATCTTTTGTACCTCTCAATTAAAGATCATCTGCCTCCATAGAGATCCTGATGTATAATCTTATATCTCACACTGATTTCATAGGTGTTCAGATTGGCTTGGTACATATCCAACTAAATTCAGGGGACCAGTTGAAATGGAGTCGCCCACTTGCCCCGCCTCCTCAGCCTGAAGATTTTTTTCTTTTATAGATACATTCACTTGAAAGTTAGAATATATAATTTTATACTACAAATGATTCATTGTTTAATAAGAATTTATTGAGTGTCAGATATTCTGATTGGTGCCTTCTTGGTATTGTACCCCAAAACTCTTCATAGATTATTTAGTATAATGGTAAGTTAAAAACAAATGTTAAAGGAAGATTTATTAAGAATCCAAATGTTTATTCGTTATATTGTTACAATTTGACATTTATTTGTGGTATTTGTGATTTGGTTAATCTGAATAAAAATTTTAAGTAGAAAGGTTTATATTTCATCTTAATTCTTTTGATGTTGTAAACGTACTTTTTAAAAGGTGGATTATTTGAATGTTTATGGCACCTGATTTTTAAAAAAAAACTACAAAAAAAATTAGACTCATTAAAAAAATGGTTACCAATGTTAGCACAATGTGAAACAACCTTTTACATTAATATTTATGACCTTTCTAAGAAAGTTTCTAAATAATTAAACTTATTTCAAATTAAAATGAAGTTAAGACATAAACTCTGGTACATGAATTTGTAATGAGACCATAATTCTAAGGAAATAGAGTTTCTTCATTATAATTAGAATATTCTTTTAACTTGAAACCCTTTAAATCTAAGAAATGTAGCTGTCTAAGCTTCAAGTTTGCTCATGTTATACTTTAGACAGTCCCCATCGGGTTTTTTTTGATATACTTTAGAGTATGTTCCAGTAAGAGCCATAATCAAATAACACACTCAATTTGAGAAATCTTAACAGAAAGTGAAAGGTATAAAAATAAGTAAGAATTAAGAAAAAGTGTACCATGCTGCTAGCAGCAGTGAATAAGGGGAAGACAAATTAACATATAAGGTATTATTGGTTTCAGGGAGGGGTGCAGGTCTATGATTCATCAGTCTTATGTAATATCCTGTGCTCATTACATCACATGCCCTCTTTAATTTCTATCACCCAGTTACCCCATCCCTCCATCTGTCTCCCCTCCCACAACCCTTAGTTTGTTTCCTATGATTAAGAGTTTCTTATGGTTTGTCTGCCTGTCTGGTTTTCTTCTAATTTCCTTTTGTTTTTAAATTAAGATAATTCGGCAAATTTTAGGTTGAAATATTTGAAAAAAGATACCAAAATATGTTGTTTTCTATACATAAAAAATTATGCTAATACTGTACTTTTCCAAAATTATGAGTGAAAATGTGAAAATCATTTAATATAGCACAGGCAACATCTGAAATACATATTAGAAGATAAGATGTATGTGCAAAAAGAGAAATATGCCTGTTGTTCCTAAGGTATAATTTTTTTCCCATGACATTCCCTGAAAACCATGTGCTGAATAAATGATAGATAAACAATTTAATGGATTGGGTAGTACAACACATAAATGTGTAACACATAAATGTTACTGTTCTAACAGGATTAGGTTCTGATTTCTCTCCCACTGCTTCTTCTCTGATGCCCTTGATTGTATGTAATGTTACTTATTTACATGTCTGGCTTTTAGAGCAGACTGTAAATTCCTTGAGAGCAGGTAACATATCCTCTAAAGAGCACATAGTAGGAACTCATTTCATGTCTTTCATATTAATTAATAAATCAGGAATTACAGCAATACTTGCCAATAGTTTAGCAGACCTCATGTTGACAATTATCCAAACTATCTACACAGGAAATACTTGATTTGTATACTGAGCTGGTTGGTACAAAGGAAGTGAGAGAGCCCCTAATAAAAGTACAGTATGGAACTTCAAAGCAGAAATAGCACAAAGACCTTGATTGTTAAGTACCAGTGGCTGAAGAGATCCTTAATAGAGTTAGACTGACAGCAAAATAACACCATACCCATATTATCATATATGATGGTTGGTTGTTTATGCTTACCATTAGTAAACATATATGTTTCATATATTTTCATGCCCATCTTTATTGTTATAAACATGAATAGTGTTTACTATATGTTGTTTTGGCCTCCTCGATTCCCTCCAAAAGTTGGATCCTTACCTCACATCATCCACCACATAATTCAAGATAGATTAGAAAAACAATTATCGAACTCAAAGTTCAGAAGTTGGCCTTCACAGGTCAAAACTTCTCACCATGAACAATGCAAAATCAATGAAAGAGACTAACATCTAGATCTTTCCTGTCTTTCTAAAATTTATTGTTATTTCAAAGATTATAAAATTCTATATCCAGGCAGATAAAAGAGATGAAATGATCAATTTGACTGCAATAGTTTTCATCAATGTTAAATTCAAAAGAAAATGTTAAATTCAAAAGAAAATGTATCATGATTTAAAGAATGCTGAGAAAAAAATATTGTGATCCAAGAATTTTATACTCTGTTAAATTGTATATGTGTGCATAACCAAGAAAATTAAAACCCAAATATCTAAATGGTACCATTTCTCATTATAACCTCAATAAATATTTGTGAATTGTTTTTTAAAAAGATAGATTAGAGAGTAAATATAAGTACTAATATCATAAAGAAGCCAGAGAAAATATAAGTAGATATTTTGGTGGTAATGAGATTAGTGGACATCTTTGAAGGACCCATATATTCTTGAATCTAGGAGGATCCAACCAACTGGTATTGTTGAGTAGGCATGTTGAGTCCCAGCAGGCACTGTGACTAGAAGTAAATTTTACAAGTGTTGGGGCACCTGGGTGGCTCAGTCATTAAGCGTCTGCCTTTGGCTCAGGTCACTATCTTGGGATTGAGCCCCACATTGGGCTCCCTGCTCGGCAGTAAGCCTGCTTCTCACACTCCCACTTCCCCTGCTTCTGTTCCCTCTCTTGCTGTGTCTTTCTCTGTCAAATAAATAAATAAATAAATAAATAAATAAATAAATAAATAAACCTTTAAAAAAATTTACAAGTATTAGGGAAAGGACCCCATGTTGACAATTACCTAAGCTATCTACACACGGGTACTCCTATTTTATCTTGTTGCACAAGATATTCTTAGATATTCAGTTTTCTGTTTCGGGTTCTTAAAGGAAGCTTTTTCTTCCTTGAAGAGTGTAGGCGACATAGATAATAAAACTAATTCCAAAAGAAACTATAATTATTTGGTCCTTAACTAAATTACCACTGGCAACCTAATATAGTGGTGGTTTAGGCAATTCTTAAACAGATTTCAAAGTTGTCTGGGTAATACATCTGTTATTAAGTAATATATACAGAAAATTGTCAATGTCCATGTTCAGTCAAAAATAGACAATACTCATGTGAAGAAGAGACAAAAAGATTCTGAGCCAGTCTTTCCATTTCTACTAGAAGAAAAAAATAACTAGAATCCTTATTTAAAAATTAATATTGTAAACTAACTTAAAAGATAGGCTGAAAGACAGTTCAGGCATATTATGTCCTCTATTCTCCTGCATCTTTCTACCAATTTCCACTCTACTTTCCAATATCACAATGATAATAAATTTATCAGTAACCTTATAGTCAAAAAGTTGATAAACAAAAAGTAACTTTACAGTTTAATTATCTAGACAATTATATTTTTCTTCCCTAAATTGGATGTCATAATATTTTGTATATTTATATTGATCAGGCATAAAGTAATAGCCATTGTTAAGAAATTATGGGATACTACAATGAAATAAACAATGTTTATGCCCTTTATAATTTTTAACTTTATATCATTTGTTTTCATTTTTACATTTTTAATTTTTTAAAACTAGATTTAGTGTTCTTCAGGGCTTTCCCAAACAGTAACAAAGGAATTTATATTTATTTAATTCTATTTTATAAAAACAACGGTCTCATAATTAAGGAATTATAAGTTACCTATGGATCATATGATTGCATGCTTAGATAATACCATAAAAAAGATTAGCCACTAGACAATATATATTACCTGATCATTGATATGGGACTCTAAAACATATTCTTTTGAAAATTTTAAGATATATTTAGTTTGGCATACTTATGGTATGAATTGAATTTAAAAAGAGATTTTAGTTCATAAATCATCACATTTACCTAAAGGAATCTTTCTACACTTAAAAAAATATCATAAACATGTTATTAGGAAAGACTCGAAATGATTTGCCATGAAGATATTTTTTGCCCTTTTCCCATAACTTACTCCCGTTATGAACAAATTAGCCAAGTCCATGTGTACAGTCTCCTAATCAGCCTGAAATGAGGACAGGTCTGCAATCCTAGTGATGAAAACATTCCCAAAAAAGGGTTACTTTGCCTATCACTTGTGCACTGTCTGTGCTAAGTCCTCAATCGATGTGAATGTAATTATATAAAAAGCCCCTAGCAATTATGAGAAAGCTATTACACTCAGTATTATGGTTCTCTTTATTATTGTATACTAATTAGAATATGTATAAAGAATATGACAGAGTAAAATCCAACTGTTCCTTGCCTGATTTCTACTATTAAAACTTCAAGTAAGTGAAATTAACAAAATTTAACAGGCTCAAACCTCATAGAAATTTTCACATGTTCCAAATATCAAAATTTTTTGGGGGGGGAAAGCCTTCCATTCTCTACCTTCTTTTTTTTTTCTCATTAAATTACCTTTTTATCTCACTAGTACCAAATAGTATTTCTTTTTTTTAATGTATATTTCTCCAGTTTCCAAGTTGTACTAAAAAAATTCCAGTATAATACAAGATACCTTTAACAATATGAAATATATTTTATTACATATTTGTAAATACTACATATATTTAATTTTGTCTATACACTAAAATTCTCATAAGTAAATATTATGGGAATTTTAATGGGGAAGTTTTGGAAATGGCAGCGCTTTAATGTAAATAGATTACTTTTTGAGGAAATAATTCCAATGCTACACAATATTCTTTAAACATAATCAGGCAGCTGCAAAGGTTTTTAAGCAAGGTTCCTCTTCTGTTTTATTACATATCCATGTAGTTGCTGCAGAAACCTGCAAAAGTTTTTAGCCTCAGTGTTCACAAAGAAAATGGCTATTTTAACATCTACATTTTTTAAAGGCAAATTTAACTTTTCTCCTGTGTGATAGCTAATTTGGAGAACAGTTTCTATAATTTCAACTTCTATGATTTCTTACTTTAATTTGAAGTCTATGTAACTTTTATGTATATGAATTTAGTGTGAGTAAAAAATTGGGGAAGAAATAAGATGGTGCTTATGAATAGAGCTACTAATTTACTGATTTAAAATAAGATTTGCTTTATTAAAATTTTGGTGAAAATATTTGATTTCATGTACTCTATTATAGGAGGAAGAATTTTAGGCTTTTGCCTGAAATGTCTTATCAAAATGAATGCATTTGTAAGTGGAGATTTTATCTTATTTCTTTATTACCCATTTGATATTTAATAATCCTCATTCTCAGGAAAATAACTGAAATCTACTTAAATTGCTTCATGAAGTGTAAGCCAAATTTCTCTTCATTTATTTTCACTACAATTATGTCACTTAAGAAAATATAGAATTATTTGAAGGAAAACTGATTAAATGTACTTCTAATTCAAAATGGGCTTATTCTTTTCTTCTCTTTGAGTTACACAGTTCAGTAGGTAAGAATTGGAATAACTGGGCTGTCTGAAGGCAGGCACTTCTGCTTCTTCCTTTCACTATTGTAACCTTAAAGCTTAGAACAATGCTAGTCATTGTTCAATTACTTCTTTCTGAATGAATGAATCAACCAAAGGAGATTGTCTTAGTCCATTTGGGTTGCTTAAATAAAAACACCACACACTGGGTGGCTTAGGAACAACAGAAATGTATTCTTCACAGTTCTGAAGGTTGGGAAATCCAAGATGAAGGCTCTGAAGGATTTGGTGTCTAGTGAGAACCCCCTTCCTGGTTCAAAGATGGATGTCTTTTTGCTGTAACCTCATATGTCTGAAGGGGTGGGGGATCTCTCTAGAACCTCCTTTTATAAGGGCACCAATACCATCCTAATCACCTCACAAATCACCTACCAGAGTCCCCATCTCCAAATACCATCATATTGGGGATTAGGTTTCCATATATAAATTTTGGAGGGACAAAAGTAGGGCATCTATAGCACAGATCTTTCTGCTCTAAGTGCAGATGCTGAAGTTGGAAATTATGGTCAGATGCTATTAGATTATATCATAAATAAGAAAATAATACAGAGTTTCTCCAAAAAAAACTGTCTTGTTATAATTCTCCAGGAAGCAAATAGTCAGGTAATAAAGCAAATGTGGATGTTTATAACATATTTCAAACTCAAATCTGATAGATGATTGGTTTGTTGATTGATTAATGATAAGTAGATAGATGATGTTATGATGACATCATACCATCACTTCCAGGTTCACATGTCAAGTTTGATGATGACTGAGGAAGGTAAAGGAAGTTTTAACAGATGTTTAACCAATAATTACAGGAGACCAACTTTGACTTGTATCTGTTTTCCATGCTTGACTGATGATATGATTCAGCTATGGGCTTATTTAAAATATATTTCAAGGATTCCCCCATAAGGAGTCTGTTTCATTGGACCTGCAGAGATCCCAGGAATCTGTATTTTTATAATCTTAGCAAATGATTCTAATGAGCTAAGAGGACAACATGGCTCCATTTCTGTAGTTATTGGGAAAAAATTAGCACAAAAAAAGGAGAATGAATAAATAATTATGAACAAAGAGTGGCAACTAGTAAAAAAAAGAACAATACATGAATAAAGAAAGAAGAGAAAAAATAGGTAGATACGCTCTGATAAATAACAACATCTGATAGAAGAGTAGAGACTCTTTAAATGTTATTTTTTAAGATAAAACTTTTTTAAAGGAGGATTTATCCCTTGCTTCTATCAGAAATTAGGTATTTTAGCACATTATAATAGCAGCAACTTATAACTGTAGAGCTGTGCCTAGGGAAGGATATTGTTCAGGAAAGGTGACCTTTTATTTGGAAGTTGAATGAACGCCTAGTGTCTGATAGACAATTTCAGGGATGTGACTAATACATGTAATTAAAGTGTTACTCAGCTGGCTGAGGGAGAGAAAAACCTAAAAAACTTTGAAATAAAGTTATATCAATTTAAGTCATCACAGATTTAAACTGTATAAGAAAAAATAATTAAAAATAAAAATAATTAAAAAAATAAACTGCATAAGAAAAGAAATCAAAATTTTGGAGGTGTTTTTTTGGGGAAAATCTGTTTGAGACAGCACAAGCCTGAGGTCCCTTGTGCAGGACCTGTTGAGCCTATTCCCTGGCATAAGGGACACTGCCTTCAGTCAGGTCTCTGCCTCCTGACCCTGGGGTACAGCTGGCCTCTCCTTGGCCTCACCTGCATCTGATGCTATGAGAACACTGTCCCTAGCAGAGACCTGGAGGAAATGATGGTGGGGTGAGGGGCTCTCCTTGTATATTTCCCTTCCCTCAGATAGTTTTATATTGCCATTGTCCTAAACCTTAAAAACACATGTCCACTTTCATAGATATTTATAGGAAGGGGACTAGTCACATAATCTCTCAATTGCCAGAAGTAGAAGTCTACCATGCTTGTGTTTATTATAACCCACCTCAAATAATTTGGGAGTTAAGTAGACCATAATGAATAAAATAATAAAAAGAGACAATATAGATAAAAGTGGCAAACCATCCCGACTACTGGTTCCATAAGTCAAAATTATACAATACTCTTTTTTTTTGCCACCAGTGACATCTTCATAGAAGGACTTATGTCATTATCTTCTCCAGGGTTTGAAGATGATCTGGTACAGATAATTAGTGGTCAATTTTATTTCCTTGGACAGTTTCTCTAGAGACCAGTCTCACTTTCCTGTGTCCAGGAAATACTATATACTGTGTCCAGTATATACTACAGGAATGCAAATGTGTATGAAGTCAGACCAAATGTCTTTTGTATTCCTTAATATAATATTTCATATTATTAATAGTAATAATCTCATGAAATATTTCATAGCAACTTAAATAAAATAAACCATATACCTTAAAATGCTGCCAAAAAAGAAACATGCACTCTAGTGCCAAAAAATATGATTTTTCCTAATCTCACAAAACAAACTGAGGGTTACTGGGGGGTGGGAGGGAAGGGATATGGTGGATGGGTTATGGACATTGGGGAGGGTTTGTGCTTTTGTAAATGCTGTGAAAGATGTAAGCTGGATGATTCACAGACCTGTACCCCTGGGGCAAAGAATAAAAAAAATTTAAAAAAACATGATTTCTGAAGTATTTACACCACCAATTCTTACAATCAAATGCATACAGTTTGGAAAGATCATCAAACTATAAACTTTTCTTAAAGCTTTCTGATCTGAGGAGAAGGTAAGGAATAGTAAAGGAATGATGACAATAGTAAAATAACTATGAAGATTTATCTCCATGACAGCCTTTTCAGAATGCCCAGAGATTTAGAAATTAAGATCCTAACACAGCATGCAACATTTGCACAAAGGCACTTTTTTTTTATTTTATTTTTATTCTTTGCCCAAGGGGTACAGGTCTGTGAATCATCAGGCTTACATCTTTCACAGCATTCACCAAAGCACAAACCCTCCCCAATGTCCATAACCCATCCACCCTATCCCTACCCTCCCACCCCCCAGTAACCCTCAGTTTGTTTTGTGAGATTAGGAGTCTCTTATGGTTTGGGTCCTTCCCCATCCCATCTTGCACAAAGGCACTTTAAAACTTTTATGTGCCATGGTAATCGACCTTGAATGACATTGAGTGTCTGAGATTCAAAGACATTTCAGGGGTGCCTGGGTGGCTCAGTGGGTTAAACCCTCTGCCTTCAGCTCAGGTCATGATCTCAGGGTCCTGGGATTGAGCCCCGTATAGGGCTGCCTGCTTCCTCCTTTCTTTGCCTGCCTCTCTGCCTACTTGTAATCTCTCTCTCTCTCTGTCAAATAAATAAATAAAATCTTTAAAAAAAGGACATTTCAAATTGACCTCATTTGCTCTGCATAACTACTTTAAATGTTGGAGCAAAAGACTCCAGTTACTGAAAATGAAAATTTTGTTCAATTTTGGATTCACATTTGAGTTAACCAGAATGCTGGTGTCCATGGCAGACATTACCATGGTCACTGCCCTGCTTGCTTTCCCCAATGCCCACTACCTCCAGTTCTCTTTCCTTCCTAGGATGCAGGGAAAAGTGCATTTCCCAGGCCCCTTGGGTCTATGTGGGTGAGTGAGAGTTCTCTCAGATGATACATTTAAAATGTAAAATCAGGTATGTTTTTACACATTCTGGGTTGTAGTAGGAGCTGGAGCACAGTCCTCTATGCCCTCTGTTCTCCTGCTGTGTTTGTCATGGAAGAATCTTCATCATGAGGTGGAGATGTCAAATATCAAAACACCTTAAAAGCTGAACCAATGTGTGGAAGAGCACTGCCTTTAAGTCACCAAGATACTCAAAACAGATTCTATGTGTGTGAGGAAACACACTTTTGTTGTGCTAAGCCACTGCAATTTCAGGGTGCTTGTATTATAGAATAACCAACTTTATTCTGACTGATAAAAAATACTGCCAGCAAGAGCTGAAAGCTGCTCTAACAAGTATCTCAAAGGGGTTTGGCAATGGCTTAGTAGTGAGAAGGCAGGAAACCATTATATATATGTATATGTGTGTGTGTGTATATGTGTATACACACACACACACACACACACACACATATATATGAAGTTGAGAAACTTCAGAGGCAGATTANATGTGTATATACACACACACACACACACACACACACACATATATATGAAGTTGAGAAACTTCAGAGGCAGATTATGCATTTAATGAACAAGTAACTCTAGGGAAGAAAATAGAAACAGAATTTTAATAGTATGTATAAAGAACTTCAACTATATGGGGCACAATATTACATGAACAAGAGAAGCTCGAAAGAAACAACCAGGTTAGAAGCAGAAATGAGGGGGATAGAGAGATTTTAGAAATTTGAGTTTTTGCAGAGTTAAAAGAGCTAACTGCTACTTTATTCCAAATAATATAAGATGAAATGGATGGGGAAATCTTTGAGTATCAAAATTCCACTAAAACTTCATTTTAGAATAGATCAAAATAAAGATATGACTTCTTACTAATTGTTAAATCTCACAATGGATTAAGGTGCCTCAGTAGAAAGAACAAACAGGGCATAGAAACCAAGACTTTCATGACAGCCTATAGGTAATGAGACTCCAACACATGATGTCTCTAGACATCACATGGAGAGGCTTGGCTTTCACCTTTTCCCAGCAGTAGCAAAGCACCTCCCTCATCCCTCTGAGGCTGGGTCAGAGGAGGCCTAGTCAAGAGTCAGGACTTTTACCACCACCCAGAGGTAATGGGCCACCCCTCCCCAGGGTGTTAGTAGAGACCACATAGGCAACTGGGAACTCCTACCCTACCTTGCAGTAGCCAGGAGACCCCCTGTGGGTGTCAGTAGAGGCGAAGTGAGGCACCTGGAATTCTACCTTGACTTAGCAGCATTTATATAAGATCCAGAGATTCATATATATATATATATGTCAAAGTTTGAATAGAAAATTACTTTCATACCAAGAACCAAGAAGATCTCTAAACTGAAAGAATAAAAGACAATAGCTGGAAGCAAAAACCAAAAATGACAGAGATATTGGAATTATCTTACAAAGATGAAAGCAGCATTGTTAAAAATAGCTCAATGAGCAATTACAAAACACTTGAAATAATTGAAAAATAGAAAACCTCAGCAAAGAAAAAGAACCAAGAGGGAATTTCAGAACTGAAATAAATCCAGTAACTGAAATAAAAAGCTTAGTTGAGGGCTCAATAACAGAAAAGAGGGGACAGAGGAAAGAATCAATACACTGAAAAGTGAAAAGGTAGGAATTATTAATCAGGACAAAAGAGAGAAAATAGGCTAAACAAATAAGTGAACAGAACCCTGGGGACCTGTAGAACAGGAACAAAAGCTCTAATATTTTTCTCCTCTTACCTCAGAAGGAGAGAAGTACAAGGGTGGGGCTGAAAACATCCTCAATAAATAATAGGTGGAAACTTCTTCAATTTGGCAAAAACATAAATCTACAGTTGAGAGGCTGATTGAACTCCAAACAGGATGAATCCAAAGAAAACTATGTCAAGATACATTATAATTAAACTTCTGAAACTAAAGACAAAGATGAAACTCTCAAAAGCAGCAAGAAAGAATGGACACCTTTCCTGCCGGGGAAAAACAATGATAGTCAATTTGAAATCATGGAGGCCAGATAGAAGTGGCTAACAGAAAATAACAAGCCAAAACAAAAGAACTGCCAACCCATTGCCTATATGCAGGGAAGACTTTCTTTAGGAATGAAGGAGAAATTGAGACATTCTCAAATGGAGCAAAGCTGAGAGAATTTATTTTCAGTGGACATATATTAAAAGAATGGCTAATATTGAAAAGATATATGCAACCCTGTTTGTTGCAAATTATTTACAATAGTCAATATACAGAAGCAACAATGCAAGTGTCTATCCACAGATGAATGGATAAAGAAGATGTGGTGTGTATATATACAATGGAATATTACTCATCTATAAGAAAGTATGAAATCTTGCCATTTGAAACCAGGTGGATAGAGCTAGAGATTATTATGCTAAGTGAAATAAGTCAGAGAAAGACAAATACCATGTGATTTCATGCATATGTGGAATTTAAGAAACAAAACAAATGAAAAGAACAGAGAAAAAAAAGAGACCAAAGTAACCAGACTCTTACATACAGAGAACAAACTGGTGATTTCCAGAGTGGAGGTGGGTGGTGAAATGCTGAAACGGGTGAAGGGGATTAAAAATACACTTATCCTGATGAGCACTGACAAATGTATAGAATTGTTGAATCAGTCTATGGTACATCTAAAACTAACACAATACTGTATGTTATTTGTACTTGAATAAAAATAATAACAATTAAAAAAATAAAGGACAAGTCAAGGGCATGTGCAAGAAACCAAAGAATATCCAATAAATAGCGAGGAATGTTGCCATGCCCACAGTGGCACCAGGTGTATACGGCCTTAGTCCCTGCCACAGTCTTGATGAATTGTCCAAAAGAGTTACATCCATTTTTATATCAGATTACATCAGATTTACATCTTCCGTGCTCATACCTGAAAGCAATGAACCTTGCTAGAAACCACAATTTATTCAAAGTTGTAAAGAGGAAGGGGTCAATGAAAATATAACAAGATGTTAAGTAGGAATTTTGTTATACTAGGGCTCAAGTATAGGAAATAAAGAGGCACTATGACCTCATATTCTAAACTAGAAACAGTAAGATATTGTTGCCATGGGAAGTAAAATCTGCCTTCCCATTGTTATCCCACCAATACCATCCCCCCCAGGAGAGGGAAGCAATGGGATATCAGCATATTGTCTTTGGACTAGCAGGAGGGGAAAGGGTTCTTGAGAAGGACTCTAAAAGAATCATTGTAAAGTTTGGAGGTACTCATTCAAAAGGAAAATTTCCTTCTCATTCCCTGGCTTAGTATCTTCTTAGACAGCAGACTTTTTGACCTACCTTTTACCTACCTGAACACTGAGATAGGAGAACTGAAGAAAAATTGTGGGGAGGAGAGATGGACCCCATGGCACAGCTGCAGCATCACCATTTGGTACGGCAAGGGATTCCAGCAGACATTTTAGAAAATAACCAGTCTTGAGCTATTTGCTGCTGCCTCAGAGGGCTAGCCACAAAGCAGGAACACAGTATCAAGAAGTTTGAATTATGGGCGCCTGGGTGGCTCAGTGGGTTAATGCCTCTGCCTTTAGCTCAGGTCATGATCTCAGGGTCCTGGGATTGAGTCCTGCATCGGGCTTTCTGCTCAGCAGGGGAGCCTGCTTCCTCCTCTCCCTCTGCCTGCCTCTCTGCCTACTTGTGATCTCTCTCTGTGTGTCAAATAAATAAGTAAAATCTTAAAAAAAAAAAAAAGAAGAAGAAGAAGTTTGAATTAACTGAAGGAGTGGCATCTGGGGAGGTAGGGAGCCAGAAGAGCCAGAGAAGGTAGATCCAGATCAGGGAAATGTGCAGAGGCTTCTGTTATGTCCCTGGAAAACTCACAAATACAATCCACAAGAAAGCCAACATTTGGATGCCTGACACATAGAGTGCATGTGGGGCCAGGTTAGGATTTCCCAGAGCAGGATGCACAACCACTGGGGAATGGAGCTCAACCATGGACAGTTCCTCCTGTCCTCTTCCTCTTCCCAGCCTCAACACTCTGGTAGTAACACCCAGAAGAGGGTGGGGAGAGGATCCCAGAGGTCCCTCTCCTAGGCAAAAAAATTAAGAAGAGAGTTGAACAATAAACGGTGAGTGCGTCTCCATTGCACATCCCTCAAACCACGGATCCTACTATCAATAGGAAGATGAAAATATTGAATCAGTTATGAAATGTAGTTTTATGTCAGATGGAACAACAGTAACTCAACATAGCCAGAAACCTGTAGGAATCTACCCGAAATATCATTAAGAAGACTACAAGATATAGTTTAGAACTATAGAAAAATAAAACTATATATATATCCTACTGAGTTCAGAACGTTTGACATTCTCATATGCCCAGTAAGTTTCTGATTTTAGAATTTGGAGGATTTGTTGTTTTGTTGTTCAAGAGTTGTCAGTTCTCCTGGTGGTTCTTAGATCATATTTACATGCTTCTTCTTATGTCTATAAATCAATGTTTATTTTTATGTAGGGTTTGATGGTTTTTACTTTTTAAGATATTATTTATTTATTTATTTGAGAGAGGGAAAGAGAGAATGAGAAAGAATGCAGTGGGAGAGGGAGAGGGAAAAGCAGTCTCCGCGCTGAACATGGAGTCCAATGTCGGGCTCCATCTCATGACCCTGAGATCGTGACTGGAGCTGAAATCAAGAGTTGGATGCTCAATCTACTGAGCCACCCAGGCACCCCCTTTTCTTTCCTTTTCTAAATCTTTTCTAATCTTTTCTAAAGATTTTATTTGTTTTAGAGAGAGAGAACGAGAGAAAGAGTGATGGTTTTTAGATTGAAAGTTTTATATCAAATCCAAACAAAACTCCATACTAGATAATAAATTCTCTGTGTTTGCAAAAATAACTTGTTACCCCACAACTGACAGTTTTTTTGCTTTTAAATTTTTATGAAATCACATGACAAAGTTGATAAGTGTGGCATGATTCCAAGTTGGAAGGAAAAATAGTATATGACATTGATGTTGCTGCAGGTAAAGAGAAGATGTGACTTGCTCTGCTGTGGAGACTTTGTGCCCTCCATTAACAATGGTGTCCTCAGAATGAATCCTTTGTTCTCCTCTCTGCCACAGAACAAAAGCATTTAGAACAAGATCACGCAGAAGGGCTGAAACTTCAATTCTACCTAAAAGAAAAAGCTTAGAAGATGACAAGTCAGGAATGTGCTTTTCTCTAGCACAAACTGTCCCTAGACTTGAAGTCTTGAAGTGGGGGTAGGGATATTGTTCTTGCCCACATCGTTCATCTCACCAACAGCCACTCTTCCTTCAAAACTCTCTCCAGCTTCTGTGCCTCTCAGCAGACCTGCACAGTGTGATCTGCACAGTCTGATCTAGATGTTTCACTGTGGACTTCATCTCTCACTCCTTCACAGTATATCCCAGATCCCCCAGCTATGGCTGATTTACAAGTCTGAGTGTCTCTCCTACTGCTACCAGTAACTGCTACTAATGACTGGTAAAATTTATTGAGCTTCACGTGTATTGTCTTCTTTAAACCCCAACCAAACATTAGGAAGTAGATACCACAATTATACCCATTTCACAGATGAGCAAACAGAGGCACATGATTTGCCCCAGGTCTAAAAGCTGGTAAGTACCAGAACCACAATTCAGACAAAGACAATTTTCTCCGGGGTCTGAAGTTTGACTGTTAAATGAGTGAATGAATGAATGAATGAATGATTAAAAATTGGGAAGGATATTCAGGGCTAGACGGATAGTCAGCATTAGTACATCAGTTCCTATCTGCTCTTGAGTCAGCCTGGAACTAGTACAGGTGGGAAACCCAGGGAAGAGAGGCTATATGCATGTGCCCTGCACCAGGGTGTGCTGGGCAGTGACTGTGCAACCCTCTTCATTAAGCACATGTGCTTTGGTCATGGAGGTTAGTCTTTTCTTTCTCCAAGATACGAGAACAAGTACTGAGTTTAGATTTGACCAGCTAAGGGTAAAATGTTAAGTCACCTTCACAAACTCAGAGTCCTTCAGTGAGTAAAATGGCAGCAGCAGCTTCCACGGCCAGCTCTCCTGGTGGCTGGGTCACACCATTTTCCCATGTGGCCTTCAAGCCCCTCACATGATAGCCCTGGAGTTTCTAATCTTCAAGTAACCTTACCTTTGCTGCTTTGCAACTCCGTCACCTTTCCCACAGACCTTTAACTAATTTCCTGTGTTGAACTGCCACTGACTAAATTTGTTTTTTCCTGATGGACACATCCTTTCTCCAACATCCCCCACAGATGGTCAGTACCCCTGTGTTTGGCCACCACCTGTGATAAAGAACTCATTCCTTCCCTATTAGTTCACTTCATCTTTGTAAATGCCTGGCTCAGACACATTTTTTTTTTGTATTAAATGAAAATCTTTTTTTTTTCAGTGTTCCAAGATTCATTGTTTATGCACCACACCCAGTGCTCCATGAAATACATGCCCTCCTTAATACCCACCACCAGGCTTACCCACCCCCCACCTCCTTCCCCTCCATAACCCTCAGTGTGACTGTCAGAATCTACAGTCTCTCATCTTTTGTCTCTCCCTCTGATTTACCCCAATTCACTTTTCCTTTCCTTCTCCTAATGTCCTCCATTTTATTCCTTATGTCCCACAAGTAAGTGAAACCATATGATAATTGACTTTCTCTGCTTGATTTATTTCACTCAGCATAATCTCCTCCAGACTTGTTCATGTTGATACAAAAGTTGGGTATTCATCCTTTCTGATGGATGAGTTATATTCCATTGTATATATGGACTGTTTCTTTATCCATTCGTCTGTTGAAGGGCCTCTCAGCTCTTTCCACAGTTTGGCGATTGTGGACATAGAAGCAAATATTTTAAATACTTAAATGCTTAGAAAAGGCAAGTCCCCACCTCATGAGTCATTTCCTTTCCAGATCAAACATCTCAAATTTCTCCAACTAATAAAACATAACTCTTTCAACACCTAGATACTTGTCATTTTTAACAAGTGCCCCTTTAATATATCTCTCTTAATATGTGGTACCCAAAGGTGAATGCCTTCTTCCAGATGTGTTCTGATCACCTAGGAGAGAACATGGCCACCATTCCTTAAAGAATAGAATTTCTTGCCTAAGCATTTAGAAGGATTATCTTCAGTAGAGACTCACATCTTAACTTAACTGTTTGAAAATGGCATCCAGAAATCTCTCTGAAGTTCATTGTACATGGAGAAATTGGTTGGCTCTTATACATTGTATTAGTTTGCTAAGGCTAAAAATACCACAGGCTGGGTGGCCTAAGGAACAAAAATTTATTTTCTCATAGTTCTGGAGACTAAATGTTTAAAATCAAGGTATCCTCAGTGTTGCTTTCTTCTGAGGCCTCTCTTCTTGGGTTGTAGATGTCCATTTTCTCCCTGTGTCCTCACATAGTCTTTCCTCTGTACATGTCTGTGTTCTAATCTCTTCTTACAAGGACACCAATCATATTAGAGCCCACTAATTATTTTACTTTAAAGACTATCTCCAAATGCAGTCACATAATAAGTTACTGGAAGTT
This sequence comes from Ailurus styani, assembly GCA_002007465.1. Classification (NCBI taxonomy): domain Eukaryota; kingdom Metazoa; phylum Chordata; class Mammalia; order Carnivora; family Ailuridae; genus Ailurus; species Ailurus styani. Next base: position 378,808 of record LNAC01000969.1, read on the forward strand.
AGAACTTCAATGGGAGACTGGGGATACAATTCAGCATATAAAATGTCCAAAAATCTCTCTGGGGTTCATTGGGATAAGTCTAGAAAATTGGGGAGGGAGGAGGGAAATAATACCCTCAGACATAAACTTTAATGAGTGAAGACAAGGAGCTCAGATTTTTATTCCTGCTCTTCCCTCCTCTTTCATCCACTCCTAGCAACCTTTAGACAAGCAACTGGCAGGCAACCAGTTCTACCAGGGATTCAACAGCAGGACTCCAGTTTGGGGAGCAGGGGAGGGGAAGGCCCCTCTGGTTACAACTGTGTAATTTTTCTTTCCAACCCTTTGGCTAAAGCCAAGTGAGCAGAAGATCATTTGAACCTCAGAGTATTTTGTCATTCTCTGGTACAGGCCCACAATGTACCATGTAATGACACCACAAATTGTCACTGTCTTTGAGCGAATGCGCTACTCTATCTCAAATGTCACTTTTGGAAATGACTTAGTGGTTATCATCATAGCAAAGTATGTGCCCAAGGAATTGACAAATCAAAATGCAGGAGAACTTAATGAGTCACTGCCTTTTTCCTATAATTTGACTTTTATGATCTATAATCCACTTTTTGATCCAGAAAACAGCTGCTTCCTCTTTTCAGGGTATCATTGCTTAATAAAATTCTTCAGACAAAGTAGAAAGAAAACAGTAACATGGTTGTAAGAAAATGAACTAAAAGTAGAAATATCAGTATAATAATGTGGCCAAAGACATGGATTCTGGTGAGAAACAGACTTGGGAACCAGTCCTGGCACTGACCTCACTAGATATGACTTGGAGCAAGGGACTGAACACCATGAAACTTCAGTTCCCTCCTCCTTAAAATGGGCACAATTTCAATGCCAGCCTCATTAGAGACTTGTACAGAGTAGGTGAAATTGTGGACATTCCCAGTGCAGTCAGCTCCTGGTCCACAGTAACAGGAAACAGCTAGCTGTAGCATGAATTTTTCCTCACAAAGACAGTTACACACAATCACTCATACACCCACATGCCCATGATGAAGAGAACAGAATGCAGAGAAGGCACAGTGTTGGAGCTTGTTTATCCATTCAGTCATTCAGCCACTACCACTAGATCTTAGAGGAGCTCACAGTATGGTAAGGGACCAGAGCAGATATACACACACAAAGCACAGTGATGAGTGCTGCAATAAAACATGGGCCTGGTTACAGCAGCACCAGGGACTGCCTGGAGGGGCTGGAAAAAGCTTCTTGGAGCTGGTTGATGAACTGAAGAAGGGAAGGCCCTGTACACATAGAAAATAGAATGGGTCAAGGCAAGAGAAAAATTCTGATGCTCCACAAATAATTGGAAAGAATTTGCTTTGGCTAGAGAGGAGAAACACCAATAAGGGGGACACGAGGAAGGGGTAGGCTGGGCAAGGTCTGAGATGAAAGGCATTCTTGCAATGATGTATTTTGACTGTATCCATTAGTGAGAGGTCATTAGAAAAAAGCAAGGCATTTATAGTTTTTTTAAAATAATTATTTAGAAAAGTGTTTAGTGTTTTTAAAGGAATTATATTATGAATAAAACCATTTATGGAAATATAGTGGATTCAGAGGATAAGAGTTCCAACATTCAGTCCTGGTTTATACAGTAACCTGTTGTGTGACCTTGATTCGGTTTTAAACTTCTTCATAAAGTGAGAGGAGAATACTAGATGAGTTACAAAAGATCATCGGACATTAATGTCTTTATGTGTTGTTGCAAAGCATAAACTTTCACTTTTCTAATAGTAAATTTATTATTATTCTTACTTATTTTATTTTACTTTTAGAGAGAGGGAGCACATGTGCACATGAGGGGGAGGGGAGGGCAGAAGAGGCAGAGGGAGAGGAAGAGAGAGAATTTTAAGCAGGCTCCATGCCCAGTCCAGAGCCTGTCACTGGGCTTGATCTCATGACCTTGAGATCATGACCTAAATCAAAATCAAGAGTCAGAAATTTAGCCAGCTGATCCACTCAGGTGTCCCTCTAATAGTAAATTATTATTTAAGCTAGCATTTTCTGGGTTATTCAGTACTGTACTCCTTTTCCTTATCTACCACATTTTCTTAAAAGGTTAAGTAGAAATAAAATCATTTTGTGAGGGCTAATTTTAATGGTAAAACTTGTAGGCATGTAAAATATTTTGTCCAAATATTTGCTGGCACAAGTAAGTAATGTAAGGCACATTTGCTAAATTGTTGTAAATTTCTAAGGGCACTGGCAAATGTGCATTATTTCATTTTATTCCTTTTACTTGTGCTTTATTTTTCTACTAAATGCCCAAAGGGAGTTAAGCATTTAAGAGTTTGTTGAAATCATCAGCAATATATGTATTTCTGTGTCTTCAGTTATGGTCACATGGTTGTAGGCTTGGAAAATGATTTCATATTTAAAATTTTTACCTTTGCAGAGAGGCATGTGAAGTTGACTTAATTTTGAAAGTTACTAGCAAAATGCATGTAATATAATTTACATGGAAGCATATCTAAATTCTTATATTAAGCACTTTTCAAAATGTGCTGATTTTCTCAAGTTCCTTACCTTCTTTCCAACCCATTCTCCATTTTTAGACCTCCTTTATTACAACAAATTTATTATCATTCTTTCTGCCATCAGACTTGTCCTGCTCAATTCTGGCCTTCACACAATTCCAGACTGCTGTGCCCTTTCCACTGTCCTCCAACCACCCTTCCATGGGGCATCATCAGCTATGACGTCAGGGCCTCAATGCCTCCTTGACAGGCGTTCAACCCATTACTCTTGTCATTGTACTGCTTCCTGCCTCACTTCACACTTCCAGGCCACCAGAAGGCTGGTGGTTTTTGGCACCAATCACATAGCTTTTCACCTCATTCATTCATTCATATAAGAAATATTTATTAAGCTACCTGCTCTATTCAAGGCTGAAAATGTTATCGTGAACTAAATATCTACACAGAGGTTAGAGTCTAGTGGATTCTTCTAAAAATCCCTTCTTCTCACTCCAAATCTGGATAAATTTTACTCATTGTTAGATATCACCTACTCAAAGAGATTTCTTCTCACCAACCAGGACCCCCAACCCCCACCCGCTTCATTCATACATATCCCTCTCTCCCCACCTCCCCCACTGTGCTGCATGACATGAATGGATATATGAATGAATAGATCTACTCCATGAGAGAAGATCAGAAAGACAAACTTGCCCCCATAATAATGCAGAGAGCAGTCATGGAACAGAGTGTCCGTATACTACAAAAGGGAGAAATTACCTCAAGAAACATTCCCTGAGCACCTGGTGAGACCCAACTGTACTTAGAGATGAGAGGAAGAAGCAACCCATCACATTTTTGAGGGAATCAGAATCACGTGGCATTCAGAAACCTGCATGGAGAGGAAGCATTTGCAATGGGGAGAATTCCTATAAAAGATGGTGAAGAAAGGGGGCTTTCTAGGCTTGAGTTTGAATTGCCACAGCACTGAATGGTCTTCTGGGAAGTGTTGATTTCATGAGATAGGCAATGGGAAGCTATTTCAAAATCTTGAGCATGGAGTGAGCCCATCCCAGGTATACTTCAGAAGGTATTGAAAGAGAGGGCTGTGAACTGGGGAGAGAAGAGTTCAGATAATTTTGTGATGATCTGTATGAAAGATGTTGAATGCCTGAACTTGATGGTGGAAATAAGAATAGTAAGAAAGAAAGAAGGAAGGAAGGAAGGAAGGAAGGAAGGAAGGAAAGAAAGGAAAGAAAGAAAGAAAGAAAGAAAGAAAGAAAGAAAGAAAGAAAGAAAGAAACCAGAAAAATAATAAAAAGAGACCTAGCAAAAGAAAATTTGCATGAGTGATAAAAATATATTTGGAATGTGTCCAGACTTCTAAGAAATAATACAGTTGACTCTTGAACAACACAGGGGTCATGGCTTATAACTTTTGCCTCCCCCAGAATTTAACTACTAATAGCGTACTGTTGACTGAAAGCCTTACTGATAGCATAAACAACACATATCCTTTGTTACAGGTGTTATATGTTGCATTCTTACAATAAAGATAGAAAAGAGGAAATATTATTAAGAAAATCATAAGGAAGGGATACCTGGTTGGCTCAGTTGATTAAATGTCTGCCTTCAGCTCAGGTAGTGATCCCAGTGTCCTGGGATCAAGTCCCACATCAGGCTCCTTGCTTGGTGGGGAGTTTGCTTCTCCCTCTGCTTGCCACTCCCCCTGCCTGTGCTCTCTCTCTCTCTCTCTCTCTGACAAAGAAATAGATAAAAATCTTTAAGAAAAAAAAAGAAAATCATAAGGAAGATACATTTACAATACTGTACTGTATTTATTGAAAAAGAATCTACTTAATAGGTGTACAGTTCAAATCCATGTTACTCAAGGGTCAGCTCTGTATGTTGATAGTATTTATTTATGCCCCAATACCAGTGTGAGCTGGGAGCTCCCAGAGGGCAGGGATCAGACCTGTTTTAGCAACTTTGTGTCCTCAATACCCAGCAGAGTCCCTGGTTCCCAATGAACACTCAGGATAGTTCTGGTTTAATAAATTAACTATCAATTAATTTTATATTCTATCTTCCCTTAAAAAAATGTATCACCTTTGAAATCCCAGACCATTTTCCTTTTTATGGCTACAAAGAAGAAATATATTTAGGGGAATTGTAAATCATTCCTTTTTTCCCCCAACAATTCCATCTAACATGTTGACTAATGGTATTGTCAACTATCATCTTGAATCCATAAATTAAGCTGCTGGAAAACAGGTACACTTCTTCATGTGTGGACTCAGACTCTCAATATTTTTGAACTGTCTCAGGAAGAAATATAAAACATTGACTAACAGCCCTGAAATGTATCTATCTGCCTGACCTTCAAACACAAAGCAAGAAAAATAACTTTAATTTCTTCTGCTTACCTAGCAGGTGTTGGTGCCTTCTCTGGAGAAGTTTATGTGTACATTGGCTTGCTATTTGTCTAGTTGTATATTTCTGGTTCATTTTTAGGCATTTTTATTTGAATTATTGATGTCACTGCCAATTCACTACAAAATACCAAACTGCTGATTTTTTTCTCCTTAAATATTTCTTTCCTCCCCACATCTCTGTTGGTGGTGGTAAAAATATACTTTTTAATCCTTGACTTTCAGGATAATTTCTGGTTCCTGAACTGTGCTGGGAGAAGATGGTCTCTAATATGTCTTTTTAGTTTCCCTCTCCTTTTGGTCACTGTTCTTTCCATGTTTCTTCAGCTTTATGCCTCCATCCACATGCACTCTCAACAATGCACTAATTTCATGCCTTGTATGATGAGAACAGCTATAACGAAGCAACAAAAAACTAGGAGCTAAGGAGAAGTTGATAAGCACTTAAAATTTGACTGTCTAATTTGGAACTATTCTTTAATTTTGTCATGTGCGGTTTTCTTCTTCCACAGAAAAGCAAGTTATATGTCATGCAAAATTACATCAGTTCAGCTTCAGACTAAAAGGAACACTTGTATGTTGTTTGGGATGTATCATCAGAATAAAAGTTATGTGAAATGCATAAAATGAATTACAATCCAAATCAATTGCTGTATATTTCTTATTTAACTGAATAGGCTGCCTACATTGAATCTTAATTTCAAGTATGGCTTATTGCAGCAAGTGTAATTTGATATTTAGAATTTTTAAATGAAACACTTTAATTTAATAGCTATTGCAAAAACAAACATACCTTTAAAATTATTACTTTCACTAATCAATACCAAGTGCATCTCTTTCTTCCACCACCACTATTTTAATGTTCCATATGATGGAGCCATATGATGTTCTTCAGTTGAGAAATGTTAATTTGCTCAGATCTACTTACAAGGCCACAGTACCCATGTCCAAAAAGAGACACTCTCCAGCCAATGACTCTTTCAACTCTTTTCCACGTCATCCAAGAAGACATAGCAGATTCAACTCTTGTGCTAAATATGTTTCACTTTTAGCCATCTATACTTGTAACCTCTGAAACTATGGACTTTATATGTTTACAGGATGTTTATATTAGGGGAAAACATTCTCAAACTGTCCTCTGGGGATAGTGCAGAGCCAAAGACAGAGCCTTACGGTGGTTCATCTCTTTCCTGGACCCTGGATATGTGTTTGGATCACCTCGAGAGATGCTCAAATCCCCTGCCCCGATTGAATTGTACAGTCTCTGAGAATGAGTCCAGGTATCTGTATTTGTTAAGCTCCCAAAGTGATTCAGACACTCAGAAAGGTCTTAGGACCACTAATACAATTTCTGCCTTTCTTACAGAATGTCTGCCTTCTTCCATATTAAAAAAATTTTTATTTTCATTAAGAGTAGTGCCAAATACTGCTGCTGCCTTTTTTTAATCTTAACATATTTGTAACACCCAACTAGCTCTATTCTTGTCTTTTTCCCAGTGAATTAAAATGATGAGTCCAAATTTTTGGCAGCTTTTTAGTTGTTTTATTTTTATGTCATAGCTGTCATATACAAAGACAGTAAGTAACAAGACACTTTATCTAAAAAGAAAAGAAGTTCAAATTCATCAGTAAAATATTCACTTTTTCAATGATATTTTTGAGTGCCTACTGTGTGTTGTGTCCTTAGCACATATTGGTGAATGCTTCATGTAGTCATTGGTCCTGACTTCATCACAACTGAATTATTTTGTTGCTGTGTTTGAGAGATGGGTGGGTAATAACAAGAGCTCATATTTATTGAGTGTGTCACTGTGCTAAGTGCTTTTTATACATTTTATCATCTAATCTTTTCAGCAACCTGACAGGTGAGCATTATAATTGTGCCCATTTTACAAAGAATAAGCTGAAGTTAAATAAATACTCCTATTATTGTCTCCAGCCCCAAATCACAGTCCCAGAGGTGACGGTGCATAGGATTTACAGAAGTGTGTCTGCTTCCAAAGACCAGGCTTTGCTCAAGAATTTGCAATAATTTCTCTGATGTGATATTGTTTGCACTATGACCAAGTCTTTTAGCAGTGCTTAACATCAACCAGTAAACCCCACTCAAATAATAGAATGTCAGAGCTTGGGGTGAGGAGAGTTAGCTAATCACTTTAACTTACATTTATTTAAAGTCGTCTCACCAAAAATTGTATTTAAGTTATTCAGTTATTAAAGGAACTGAAAAGGTAAAACAGTTATTTTTCTCCCACTGGAATTGTTTCCATGTAAAATCTAAAATGGTTAGGTTATTTTCCAAATAATGTATCACCTGCACATTCACGTTGATCAGACTGAGTTCCTTTAACTGCTTTCTGGCAGCTTGGACACATTTAGTGGGATAACATTTGCCCTTCCAATTCATTCATAACCATCCATCAAGTACTCTCTGTGAGCCTTGCATAGCAGGTACTGGAGACAAGTCCAGCTTGCACAAATACTTACATATGTGTATGTGATGGCAGTGTTGACAAAAGCTTCTAAGAGGAATAAGGCAGGGCAAGGCCATACGCAATGCTGGGAGAGTTGAGAAATGTTCTCATGTGAAGGATAGACAGAGAGAAACTCTAATGAGGTGACATTTAAATAAAGTCATAAAAGAGGTGGAGGGGCAAGGCCTATGGGCTGATGGAACCAGGAATCAAAACTCTCCCGGGTGCCTGGGTGGCTCAGTGGGTTAAATTCTCTGCCTTCAGCTCAGGTCATGATCTCAGGGTCCTGGGATCGAGGCCCACATTGGGCTCCCTGCTCAGCGGGGAGCCTGCTTCCTCCTCTCTCTCTGCCTGCCTCTCTACCTACTTGTGATCTCACTCTCTCTGTCAAATAAATAAATAAATAATCTTTAAACAAACAAACAAACAAACAAACAAAAAAACCAAAACAAAACAAAAAACTCTCCCAATGAAGTAAAGTCCAGAACCTGGTTGCCTCCATGGTGAATTGTACTAGACATTTAAAGAACCAATGCCAACACTTTTCAAACTCTTCCAAAAAAAATTAAAAAGGGAGAGCATGTCTTAACATGTTATAAGGCAGAATCACCCTGATACCAAAGGCACACAGAGACATCATAAGAAGTCTACATTATAATATCCCATGTAAACATAGGTTTTAAATCTCCTCAGCAACATAAATAAATAAATAAATAAATAAATAAATAAATAAATAAATATTCTCAACAAAATACCAGCAAACTGAATCAGCAATAAATAAAAGTATTATTCATCATGAGATAATGAGTTTTTTTTAATTAAAGATTTTATTTATTTATTTGACACAGAGATATAGACAGCGAGAGAGGGGATACAAGCGGGGGGAGTGAGAGAAGGAGAAGCTTCCTGCTGAGCAGGGAGCCAGATGTGGGGCTCGATCCCAGGACCCTGAGATCATGTCCCGACCCGAAGGCAGATGCTTAATGACTGAGTTACCCAGATGCCCCTAGAAAATGAGATTTTTTTCAGGGAGGTAAGGTTGACTTAACATCCAAAGATTAATTAATGTAGTATACGATGTCAATATAAAAAAGAACCAAAATCACATGAACACTTGATGAAATCCAACACCTTTTTATGATTAAAAAAAATTCAACAAACTAGGAATGGAAAGGAACTTCCTTAATTTGATAAAGTCCATCTACAAAAAATGAAAACAAACATCGCATTTAATGAGAAAGACTGAATGCTTTCCCCATAAGATAAGTAAAAAAATAAGGGTGTTTAGTGTTGCAACTCTATTCAACCTTATGATGGAGATTCTAGCCATGGCAATTAGGCAAGAAAATGAAATAAAAGGCATCTAGATTACATAGAAAGAAGTGAAATTTTCACCTATTTTGAGTCTATTGTTGTGTATGGTCTAAGGAAATGGTCCAGTTTCATTCTTCTGCAGGTGGCTGTCCTATTTTCCCCAACACCATTTCTTGAAGAGATGGTCTTTTTTTCACTGGACTTTCTTCTCATAGATGTCTTTTATAATATTGAGGTATGTTCCCTCTATCCCCAAACTGTGGAGAGTTTTAGTCAAGAAAAAATGCTGTACTTTGTCAAATGCTTTTTCAGCATCTATTGAGAATATCGTATGGTTCTTGTCCTTCCTTTTATTTATGTAGTGTATCACATTGATTGATTTGCAGATGTCGAACCAAACTTACAGCCCAAGAATAAATCCCACTTGGTCAGGAGAGTTGAGCAAGATGGCAGAGGAGTAGGAGACCTAAATTTTGTCTCATCCCAGGAATTTAGATAGATAGTTATAAAACTATTCTGAACACCTACAAAATCAGCAGGAGATTGAAGAAAAAAAATAGCAACAACTCCATGAACAGAAAATCTACCACTTTGTGGAAGGTAGGACCTGTGGAGAAGTGAATCTGAGGCAATATTTTGGAAGATAGACCAGGGACAGGGGGAGCCTCTATCAGCTGACTACCAGCAAGTGATAGAACAGTGAAGCACAAAATTGGAACTTTTAGAAGTCTGCTCCAGTGAAGGACATTGCTCCAGTGGCTAAGTGGGGGGAGGGGCAGTGGAAACCTCACTGTGACAGTGTGGTCTCAGAACGCTGGGGTCACAGAAAGACTGAGTGCTCCTGATTGTGCTAGAACTCCCAGGTATCAGGGCAGGGAAACCGGTTTCAAAGATGGAGCTGAGGAGTGGGCTCTCAGTGCAGGGATCCAACAAGTGGAACATCTGGGAGACCCCTTCCTCCCCCAGGAGGAGCAGCCTGGGAATGCACTGCAGGAATCTACTAGGTTTGGAGACTCTAAACAGGGTTGTGTGCCAGAGATAGAAATGCTCAGTCACAGGCTGGGTGAGCACAGAGTGCCGCCAGAGACCAGGGAGAGAGGAGTGATTGACCACTTTTCTCTGGGGACTCACTGAGGTGTGGGGCCTGGTGGTCTCTGCTCCTCTGGGGCCAGAGATTGGGAGGACACCATTTTCATTCTCATCCTCTAAAACTGTACAGAAATGTTTCAGGAAAGAAAAGTTACTGAGAGCAAACCTGAGCAGATTACTTAGCCTGGCCCCTGGAAAGGGGGGCGCAATTCCACCTTGGGAAAAGAAATTTGAGAATCATTGCAACAGGCCCCTCCCCCAGAATATCCCCAAGAACATCCAGCCAAGGCCAAGTTTACTGATCAACTAGAAATACAAAACTCAAGCACTAGGGGAAAACAGCACATAGAATTTGTGGCTTTCTCCCCATGATTTTTGAGTCTTTCAAAGTTAATTTTTTAAATTTTCTTCATTTTTTCTTTTTCTATTTCTTTTTTTTAAAATTTTTGTTCTTTTGGGGCACCTGGGTGGCTCAGTTTTTAAGTGTCTGCCTTCAGCTCAGGTCATGATCCTGGGGTCCTGGGATCAAGCCCTGCATCAGGCTCCTCACTCAGTAGGAAGCCTGCTTCTCACTCTCCCACTCGCCCTGCTTGTGTTCCCTCTCTCACTGTATCTCTCTCTGTCAAATAAATAACAAATCTTTAAAAAAGTTCTTCTTTCTTTTTTCAACCAGAATCTTATCACTTTCTTTTTAAAAATATTTTTAATTTACATTTTATATCATATTCTATCTTTTCATTATATTTAACCTTATTTTTTGTGTATATATATATATATATATATATATATATATATATATATGTCTTTATTTAAAAGTTTGGGATACAGTTTCTTCTAACAGACCAAAATATACCCTAAATCTAGTGTATGACTTTGTTCTATTCACCTGCCTGATCACATTCTCTCCCTCTTTTTTTAAAATTTTTCTTCTTTCTTTTATCAACCAACTTCTTACCTTATCAATCCTTTTTAAAAACCTTTTTAAAGTTTCATTTTTACAATCATATTCCATCCCTTCATTGTATTTACCCTTATTTTGTATATACATATATATATTTTTTTATTTGAAATTTAAAATTTTGGGAGGCAGTTTCTTCTAACAGACCAAAATACACACAAAATCTAGTGTGTGACTCTGTTCTATTCACCTGTCTGATCATATTCTTCATATTTTTTTTATTTTCCTCCAGTTTTGGGTCTCTTCTGATTTGTTTAGTGTATATTTTTCTGGGGTCATTGTTACCCTTCTCAGCATTTTGTTCTTTTATTCATCTATTCTTCTTCTCTGGACAAAATGACAAAACAGAAAAACTCACCTGAAGAAAAAAGAACAAGAGGCAGTACCAACTGCCAGGGACCTAATCAATATGGACATTAGTAAGATGTTGGAACTAGAGTTCAGAACGGTGATTATAAATATACTAGCTGGGTTTGAATAAAGCATAGAAAATACTAGAGAATCCCTTTCTGGATTAAATAAAATCTAACCAAGTAGTTATCAAAAAGGCTATTAATGAGGTGCAATAAAAAATGGGGGCTCTAGCTGCTAAGATAAATGAGGCAGAAGAGAGAATTAATGATATAAAAGACTGAATGAGGGAGAATAAAGAAGTTAAGAAAAAGAGAGATAGGCAGCTACTGAATCACGAAGGAGAATTCAAGAGATAAGTGATACCATAAGATGAAACAATATTAAAATAATTGGGATCCGGGTGCCTGGGTGGCTCAGTGGGTTAAAGCCTCTGCTTTCAGCTCAGGTCATGATCTCAGCATCCTGGGATCGAGGCCTGCATTGGGCTCTCTGCTCAGCAGGGAGCCTGCTTCCTCCTCTCCCTGTCTCTCTGCCTGCCTCTCTGCCTACTTGTAATCTCTCTCTCTGTGTCAAATAAATAAATAAAATCTTTAAAAAAAAGAATAATTGGGATCCCAGAAGAACATGAAAGAGAGAGGGGCAGAAGATAAATCAGAGTAAATTATAGTAGAGAACTTCCCAATTTGGGGAACGAAGCAGGAATCAAAATCCAGGAGTCACAGAATACCCCCCTCAAAATCAATAAAAATAAGTCAGCACCCCGACATCTAATAGTAAAACTTACAAATCTCAGAGACAAAGAGAAAAATCCTAAAGGCAGCTTCAGACAAGAGGTTTGTAACCTACAATGCTAGAAGCATTAGACTGGCAGCAGACATATCCACAGAGACCTGCCAGGCCAGAAAGAATTGTCATGATATATTCAGCCCACTAAATGAGAAAAATATGCAGCCAAGAATACTATATCCAACTAGGCTGTCATTGAAAATAGAAGAAGAAATAAAAAAGCTTCCAAAACAAATTAAAACTAAAAGAATTTGTGATCACCAAACCAGCCCTATAGGAAATAAGCAAAGAGAGAGCCTAAAAGTTACAGACCAGAAAGGAACAGAGACAATATACAGTAACAGTCCAATTACAGGCAATCAATGGCACTAAATTCATATCTTTCAATAGCTACCCTGAATGTAATGAGCTAAATGCCCCAATCAAAAGACACAGGGTGTCAGATGGGATTAAAAAAAAAAACCAAACAACAACAACAACAACAACAAACACAGAACACATTGATATGCTGTCTGCAAGACACTTATTTTAGAACCAAAGGCACTTGCAGACTTAAAGTGAGGGGGTGGAAAAACATTTACCAGGCTAAGAAACACCCAAAGAAAGCTGGGGTGGCAATCCTTATATCAGACATCATAAATGTTAAACCAAAGACTATAATAGAGATGAGGAAGAACACTATATAATACTTAAAGGGTCTGTCCAACAAGAAGATCTAACAAATTTAAATATCTATGCCCCTAACATGAGAGCAGCCAGTTATATAACCCAGTTAATAACAAAATCAAAGAAACACAGTGACAGTAATACAATAATTGTAGGGGACTTTAACACCCCCCTCACTGAAATGGACAGATCATCGAAGCAAAAGATCAACAAGGAAATAAGAGTTTTAAATGACACATTGGACCAGATGGACTTCACAGATAAATTCTGAACACTCCATCCCAAAGCAACAGAACACACATTCTTCGCTAGTGCACATGGAACATTCTCCAGAATAGATCACATCTGGGGTCACAAATCAGGTCTCAGCTGATGCCAAAAGTTTGGGATCATTCCCTGCATATTTTCAGACCACAATGCTTTGAAACTAGAACCCAATCACAAGAGGAAAGTTGGAAAGAACTTGAATACATGGAGGCTAAAGACCATCCTACTAAAGAATGAATGGTTCAACCAGGAAGTTAAAGAAGAATTTTTAAAAATCATGGAAACAAATGAAAATGAAAGCACAACTATTCAAAATCTTTGGGATGCAGCAAAGGTGATCCTAAGAGGAAAGTACATAGCAATGCAAGCTTTTCTCAAGAAACAAGAAAAGTCTCAAATACACAACTTAACTCTACACCTAAAGAAGCTAGAGAAAGAACAACAAAGAAAGCCTAAACCCAGCAGGAGAAGAGAAATAATAAAGACCCAAGCAGAAATCAATGAAATAGAAAATCAAAGAACAGTAGAACAGATCAATGAAACTAGGAGCTGGTTCTTTGAAATAATTAATAAGATTGATAAACCCCTGGCTAGATTTATCAAAAAAAATAAAATGGAAAGGGCCCAAATTAATAAAATCATGAATGAAAGAGGAGAGATCACAACCAACACCAAAGAAATAAAAACAATTATAAGAACATATTATGAGCAACTATATGCTATCAAATTAGACAATCTGGAAGAAATGGATGCATTCCTAGAGACATATAAACTACCAAAACTGAACCAGTAAGAAATAGACAACCTGAACAGACCCATAACCAGTAAGAAAATTGAAGCAGTAATCAAAAATCTCCCAAGAGCAAAAGCCCAGGGCCAGATGGTTTCCCAGCTAAATTCTACCAAACATTTAAAGAATTAATACCTATTCTCCTGAAGCTTTTCCAAAAAACAGAAATGGAAGGAAAACTTCCAAATTGTTTTTATAAGGCCAGCATTACCTTGATCCCAAAACCAGTCAAAAACCCCATCAAAAAGGAGAATTACAGACCAACCTCCCTGATGAACATGTATGCAAAAATTCTCACCAAAGTACTAGCCAAAAGATCCATGGTACATTAAAAGGATTATTCACCAAGACCACATAGGTTTTATTCATGGGCTGCAAGATTGGTTCAACATCTGCAAATCAATCAATGTGTATACTACATAAATAAAAGAAAGGACAAGAACCATATGATACTCTCAATAGATGCTGAAAAAGCACTTGACAAAGTATAGCATTTTTTCTTGATTAAAACTCTCCACAGTTTAGGAATAACAGGAACATACCTCTATATCATAAAAGTCATCAATGAAAAACCCACAGTGAATATCAGTCTTCATGGGGAGAAACTGAGGACTTTTTCTCTAAGGTCAGGAACATGGCGGGGATGTCCACTATCACCACTGCTATTCAACATACTACTAGAAGTCCTAGCCTCAGCAATCAGACAACAAAAAGAAATAAAAGGCATCCGAATCAGAAAAGAAGAAGTCAGACTCTTATTCTTTGCAGATGACATGATATTTTATGTGGAAAACCCAAAAGACTTCACCCCAAAACTGCTAGAATTCATACAGGAATTCAGTAAAGTGTCAGGTTATAAAATCAATGCACAGAAATCAGCTGCATTTCTCTACACCATCAATGACACAGAAGAGAGAGAAATTAAGGAGTTGATCCCATTTACAATTGTACCCAAAGCTATAAGATACCTTGGCATAAATCAAACCAAGGAGGCAGAGAATCTGTACTCAGCAAACTATAGAACTTTTATCAAAGTAATTGAGGAAGACACAAAGAGATGGAAAAATAATCCATGCTCATGGATTGAAAAAACAAATATTGTAAAAATGTCTATGCTACCTCGAGCAATCTACTCATTCAATGTAATACCTACCAAAATACCATCAACTTTTTTTCACAGAACTTAAACAAATAATCCTAACCTTTGTATGGAACCAGAAAAGACCCCCAAATAGCCCAAGGAGTATTGAAAAAGAAGACCAAAGTTGGTAGCATCACAATTCTTCAAGCTCTATTATAAAGATATAATCATTAAGATAGCATGGTTCTGGCACAAAAACAGACACATAGATCAATGGAACAGAATAGAGAAACTAGAAATGGGCCCTCAAATCTATCATCAGCTAATCTTTGACAAAGTAGGAAATAAAGTCCAATAGACAAAAACAGCCATCTCTTCAACAAATGGTGTTGGAAAAATTGGGTAGCCACCTGCAGAAGAATGAAACTGGACCATTTCCTTACACTAAACACAAAATTAGACTCAAAATGGATGAAAGACCTAAATTTGAGAGTGGAATCCATCAGTATCCTTGAGGAGGACACAGGCAGCAGCCTCTTCAACCTCAACCACAGCAACTTCTTGCTAGACACAACACCAAAGGAAAGAGAAGCAAGAGAAAAAATGAACTATTGGGATAAAAATGTTTGTGCACAGCAAAGGAAACAGTCAACAAAACCAAAAGACAGTCAACAGAATGGAAGAAGATATTTGCCAATGATATATCAGATAAAGGGTTAGTATCCAAGATCTATAAAGAACTTATCAAACTCAATAGCCAAAGAACAAATAATCCAATCAAGACATGGGCAGAAGACATCAACAGACATTTCTCCAAAGGAAACATACAAATGGCCAAGAGAAACATGAAAAAATGCTCCACGTCACTCAACATCAGGAAAATGCAAATCAAAACCTCAAAGAGATACGACCTCACACCAGTCAGAATGGCTAAAATTAATAAGTCAGGAAACAACAGATGTTGGCAAAGATGCAGAGAAGGGGAGACCCTCCTATAGTGTTGGTGGGAAAACAGTATGGAGGTTCCTCAAAAATTTGAAAATAGAGCTACCCTACGACCTAGCATTTGCACTACTGGGTATTTACCCCAAAGATACAAATGTAGTGATCCAAAGGGGCATGTGCACCCCAATGTTTACAGCAGCAATGTCCACAATAGCCAAAGTATGGAAAGAGCCCAGATGTCCATCAACAGATGAATAAAGATGTGGAATATTACGCAGCCATCAAAAAAGAAATCTTGCCATTTGCAATGATGTGGATGGAACTAGAGGGTATTATGCTAAGCAAAATAAGTCAGTCAGAGAAAGAATTATCATATTATTTCACTGATATGTGGAATTTAAGAAACAAGGCGGAGGATCTCAGGGGAAGAGAGGAAAAATCAAATGAGTTGAAACCAGAGAGGTAGACAAGTCATAAGAGACACTTAGTCTTAGGAAACAAGGGGCGTCTGGGTGGCTCAATTGGTTAAGCATCTGCCTTTGGCTCAGGTCATGATCCCATTGTTCTGGGATTGAGCTCCTTATTGGGCTCTCTGCTCAGAGGGGAGACTTCTTCCCCTTCTCCCTCTGCCGGCCTCTCTGCCTACTTGTGCTCTCTCTGTCAAATAAATAAATAAAATCTCTAAAAAAAAACTCAGGAAACAAACTGAGGGTTGCTGGAGGGTGGTGGAGTGGAGGCATGGGGTGGGGCTGGATAATGGACATTGGGGAGGGTATGTGTTGTGGTGAGTGCTGGGTGTTGTGTAAGACTGATGAACCACAGACCTGTACCCCTGAAAGAAATAATAACTTACATGTTAATAAGTAAATAAATAATTAAATAAGTAAAGTCTCACTGCATTGAGAAAAAAGGAAAGAAGTAAAACTATTTCATTGCAGGGAGAGGGGGGGCAGAATTATCCCCATTGACAGATGGCATAATCTTATATACCAAAAAATGGTAAGGAATTGACTTAAAAAAAAAAGAAAAAAATTAGTGCAACAAAATTTTAGGACATAAGATCAATCTGCAAAAATAAATTGTATTTCTCTGCACTATCAACAAATTGCCCAAAAAATGAAATTAAAAAAAGAATTCTACTTACAAAAGCATCAAAAATAATAGAATACTTAGGTAAATTTAATGAAAGAAGTATAAAATATATTCTGAAAACTACAAAATATGTTGAAAGGAATTTTTAAAAATCTATGTAAATGGAAAGTATCTTATGGTCATGAATTGGAACATTTAATATTGTTACAATGGCAATACTCTCCAATTTGATTGATAGACTCAATGCAATCCATATAAAAATCCCAGATAGTAATTTTTTTGCAGAAATTGACAAACTTACCTTAAATATATAAGAAATTTAGGGGACTGTAAATAAAGTGATATTGGAAAAAGTTGTAGGAGTCACAGTTCCATATTGCAAAACTTACTGCAGATCAATAGTTAGCAGGACAGTTTGATACTAACATAATAATGGACAGGTAGATTAATGGAGTAGAACTGAAAGTACAGAAATAAACAGTCCCCTTTATGGTCAATTGATTTTCAACAAGGTTCTCAAAACATCTCCATGGAGAAGGAATTATCTTTTCAACAATTGATGTGGGACAATCGGATATCCTAACTCATACCACATACAAATTAACTTAAAATGAATCAAAGACCTAAATATAAGTGTTAAAACTGTAAAACTCTAAGAAGAAAACATAGACATAAATTTTGGTCATCTTGAAATACTAAAAGCACAAACAAAGGGGAAAATAGAAAATTTCACTTCATTAAAATTAAAAACTCGTATTTCAAAGAATATCATCAAAAAAGTGAAAAACGGTCACACAATTGGAAAAAAAATATTTGTGAATTCTGTATCTAATTAGGGACTTGTACCTAGAATATTGACAAAGAAATTTTACAGCTCTAAAATGAAAAGAAAACACAATTAAAAATGGGTAAAAGATCTGAATAGATATTTCTCCAAAAAAGATGCAAAAATGGCTCATGAGTGCATGAAAAATGCTCACCATTATTAGCCATCAGGAAAATACAAATCAAAACCACAGTGAGATGCCACTTTATACCCACTGCGATTACTCTGATCAAAAAGAGAGATAATAACAAGGGTTTCAGAGGATGTGGAGAAATTGGAACCCTTTTACAATGCTGGTGGAAATGTAAAATGTTGCAGCTGCCTTGGAAAACAGCATGACAGTTCCCCCAAAAAGTTAAATATAGTTATCATATGGCCCAGCTATCCACCCAGGAAAATGGATATATATAAAACTTGTTCACATAAAAACTTGTACACAAATTTTCCTAGTAGTTTTATTTATAATAGACAAAAAGTGAAAAAAAAGTGTCCAAGAGGAAAACAGATAAATATGATGTGCTACAGTCATACAATGAAATATTATTCCATAATATAAAGGATTGGGTCACTGATACATGTTATAACATCAATAACCTTGAAAAATTTTTGTTAAGTGACAGAAATCAATCACAAAAGACCATATATTACATGATTCCATTCATGAAATGTCTAGAATAGTCAAGTCTATAGTCAGGAAGTAGATTAGTAGTTGTCTAGCATGGGGATGACTTTAATGGGAAGGGAATTCCTTTCTAGTGTTGACAAAAATGTCCTAAAACTGATTGTGGTGATGACTACACAGCTCTGTGAATATAATAAAAATCATTTAATCATACACCTTAAAAGTATGAATTGTGTGCTATATAAATTTTATAATAATAAAGTTGTTAAATAAAAAAATATATTTCCTCACAATATCTGTGTACACACATATAATTAATTAAGAATGAGTTCTTCCTAAATATATAATGTATATCTATAAAAAGTTTAAGTAGTGAAAGAAATTGCAAATTGTATTTATTTCATTTATGATTATTTAATTAAAAATTGCAAAGCTTTTCATCCCTAAAAACCACATCTCTTGGAAAACTATGACTTGAAAAATTAAGACACTGTGTCTATAGCTAACAGGGGAATGTTAGGAATGAAATCACTTCTAAAAGTACTTTATTTCAAAAAAAAAAAACCAGGTTTTCCCCCCAGTTTTATTGAGAAATAATTGACATATATCACTGTATCAGTTTAAGGTATACAACATGATGGTTTGAATTACATATATTATGAAATTATTGCCACAGTATATTCAGCTAACATCCATCATCTCATTTGGATATGATAAAAAGAAAAGAAAAAATATATCATTTTGATGAGAACTCATAACACGTACTCTCTTAACAATTTTCCCGTAAAACATAGAGCAGTGTTAGCCATAGTCAGCATGTCGTGCATTATTTATCTAGTACTTATTTATTCTATAATTGGAAATTTATACAATTTCACCCACTTCCTCCATTTCCCCATTCCCCCTACCCCCTACTTTTGTAATTACAAATCTGATCTATTTTTCTATGAGTTTGGTGGGGGTTTTGTTTTGCTTCATTTTGCTCTGTTTGTTGTTGTTGTTGTTATATATCCACATATAAGTGAGATCACACAGTATTTGTCTCTCTGTGTCTGACTTATTTCACTAAGCATAATGCCCTTAAGGTCCACCCATGTTGTGGCAAATAGTATGATTTCCTCATTTTTATGGCTGAATAATACTCCATTGTGGGTATGTACCATATTCTTTATCTATTCATCCATCATTGGACACTTAGGTTATTTCCATATATTGGCTATTGTAAATAATGTTGCTATGAACATGGGGAAACAGATATCTGAGTTAGGGTCTTCATTAACTTTGGACAAATACACAGAAGTGGGATTGTGGGATTATATGGTAGTTTTGTTTGTTTGTTTGTTTGTTTGTTTGTTTGTTTGTTTGGTGATAATCCTCTATACTGTTTTCCACAGTGGTTGTACCAATTTATAAACCCACCAACAGTGCACAAGGGTTCCCTTTCCTGGCCTCATAGAAAGAATTTGTGAGTTTTCCTTCCTTTTCTATTTTTTTTTGGAATAGTTTGAGAATAGGTATAAACCCTTCTTTAAATGTTTGGTAGAATTCACCTGTGAAGCCATATGGCCCTGTACTTCTGCTTCTTGGAAGTTTTTTTAATTAGCGATTCTATTTCATTGCTGGGTATTGGTCTGTTCAAATTTTCTATTTCTTTCTCTTTCAGTTTTGGTAGTTTATGTTTCTAGGAATTTCTCTTTTTCTTCCAGGTTGTCCAATTTGTTGGCACACAGTTTTTCATAATATTCTTTCAGACTTGTTTGCATTTCTGTGGTGTTAGTTGTTATTTCTTCTCTCTCACTTGTAATTTTATTTACTTTGGTCTTTTTTTCTTTTAGATAAGTCTAGCTAGAAGTTTCTTAATTTTATATTTTTTCAAAGAATCACCTCCTGGTTTCATTGATCTGTTTTGTTGTTTCTTCAGTTTCTATATAATTTATTTCTACTGTAATCTCTACTATTTCTTTCCTTCTGTTGGCTTTAGACTTCATTTATTGTTCTTCTAGCTCCTTTAAGTGTGAGGTTATATTGAGATTTTTCTTGTTTTTTAAGGTAGGCCTGTATTTCTACATACTTCCCTCTTAGGACCACTTCTGCTGCATCCCAAAGGTTTTGGACCATTGTGTTTTCATTTTCATTTGTTTCTATGTATCTTTTTAATTTCTTCTTTGATTTCCTGGTGGACCCACTCATTGCTTAGTACCATATTGTTTAACTTCCTTGTATTTGTGGTTTTACTAAATGTTCTCTTGTGATTGACTTCAAGTTTCATAGTATTGTGGCCAGAAAAAAATACATATTATGATTTAGAACTAGAGGCCAATATCCCTAACAAATACGGATGAAAAATTCTCAATGAAATACTAACAAACCAAATTAAACAATAGTTTTAAAAAATCACTTACCAGGATCAAGTGGGATTTATTCCGTGTTGCAAGAGTGGTTCAACATTCACAAATCAATCAGCGTGATACACTACATTAAAAAAAAGGATAAGAAACATATGATATTTTCAATAGATGTAGATAAAGCATTTGACAAAATACAGCATCCATTCTTGATAAAAACTCTCAACAAAATAGTTTTAGAGGAACATACCTCAACATAATACATGTCATACAAGAAGAACACATAACTAATATCATCCTTAGTGAGGAACAACTAGGAGCTTTTCCTCCATGGTTGGGAACAAGACAGGGATGTCCACTCTCACCACTGTTATTTAACAGAGTACTGGAAGTCCTAGCCTCAGCAATCAGACAACAAAAAGAAATAAAAACATCCAAATGGGAAAGGAAGAAGTTAAACATTCACTATTTCACTATTTGGTACTCTATATAGAATATTCAAAAGACTCCATCAAAAAACTGCTAGAACTGATAAACAAATTCAGTAAAGTCACAGGATACAAAATCAAAGTGCAGAAATCTGTTGCATTTCTAAACATCAATAACAAAGCAGAAGAAACAAAAATATAGAAAACAACCTCATTTACAATTGCCCCCAAAACAGTAGAATACATAGGAATAAACCTAACCAAAGTGGAAAAAATCTGTACTCTGAAAACTATAAAATCCTGTTGAAAGAAGTTGAAGATGACACAAAGAAATGGAAAATCATTCCATGCTCATGGACTGGAAGAACAAATATTGTTAAAATACTTACACTACCCCAAAACAATCTACACATTCAATGAAAGCCCTATCAAAGTACCACCAGCATTTTTCACAGAGCTAGAACAAATAATCCTAAAATTTGTATGGAACCACAAAAGACACTGAATATTAAAAAAAGGCATATGGTGTGATGAGCACTGAGTGTTATATGCAACTAATGAATTGCTGAACACTACATCAAAAACTAATGATGTACTATATGTTGGCTAACTGAACATACTAAAAATAAATTAGTTATTTTTAAAAAGACACTTAATAACCAAAGCAACCTTGAAAATGAAAAGCAAAGCCAGAGGCATCACATATTCATAATTTATTATCTTACAAAGCTATAGTGATCAAAACAGTATGGTACTGTCACAAAATCAGACACATAGATCAACGGAACAGAATAGAACCTGGAAATGAGCCCACAACTATATGGACTATTAATCTGTAACAAAACAGGAAAGAATATGCAATGGGAAAAAGACAGTCTCTTCAACAAATGATGTTAGGAAAACTGGACAGCAACATGCAGAAGAATGAAACTGGACCACTTTCTTACATCAAACAGAAAAATAAATAAAATCAAATGAATAAATAAGTAAATTAATTAAATTAAAAATAGATGAAAGACCTAAATGTGGGAACTGAAATCATTAAAATTCTAGAGAAGATAGGCAGTAACCTCTTTGACATTGGCCATAGCAAATTCCTTCTAGATATGTTTCCTGAGGCAAAAAAAAAAAAAAACAGAAGCAAAAATAAACTATTGGGACTTTATCAAAATAAAAAGCTTCTGCACAGCAAAGGAAACAACAACAACAAAACAAAAAAGGAACCTATAGAATGAGAGAAGATATTTGCAAATGACATATTTGCATAAAGGGTTAGTATCCAAAATATCATAAAGAACTTGTAATACTCAACACTTCAAAAATGAATAACCCAATTAAAAAATGGGTAGAAGACATGAATAGACACTTTTCAAAAGAAAACATCCAGATGGCTAACAGATACATGAAAAGATGCTCAACATCACTCATCATCAGGTAAATACAAATCAAAACTACAAGAAAATATCACCTTACACCTGTCAGAATTGCTAAAATCAACATTACAAGAACTAACAGGTATTAGCAAGGATGTGGAGGTAAAGGAATCCTCATATACTATTGATGGGAATGCAAACTGGTGCAGCCACTGTGAAAAACTGTATGGAGTTTCCTCAAAAAGTTTAAAACAGAGCTACCCTATGATTCAATGATTGCACAATTCAATATTTACCCAATGAATACAAAAATATTAATTCAAAGGAATACATGCACCCAATTGTTTATAGCCGTTTATCTATAATAGCCAAATTAAGGAAACAGCCCAAGAACGTGTGTGTGTGTATGTGTGTGTGTGTGTGTGTGTAGTGGAATATTATTAATCCATAAAAAAGATTGAAATCTTGCCATTTGCAATGACATTGTGGAGTAGAGTGTATTATGCTAAGCAAAATAAGACTATATGTGTGTGTGTGTGTGTGTGTATACACCTATATAGTCCTTGAAAATATCTCATCCAAGGAAGACAAATAGCATATGATTTCACTCATGTGGAACTTAAGAAATAAACAAAAAAAATGAGCAAAAGGGAAAAAAAGAGAGAGAGAGACAGGTAAACCAAGAAACAAAGTCTTGATTATAGAGAACTGATGGTTACAAGAGGAGATGGGTGGAAGATGATGGGTGAAATTGGTGATGGGGATTAAGACATGTGTTTGTGATGAGCACTGGGTGTTGTATGGAAGTGTTGAATCACTCTATTGTACACCTGAAACTAATATTACACTGTATGTTAATTAACTGAAATTTAAGTAAAAACTTTTTTAAAGGGGCTCCCTTTTCTCCACATCCATACTAGCATTTGTTACCTCTTGTCTCTTTTATGGTGGCCATTCTAACAGGCATAAGATATCTCATTGTGGTTTTAATTTGCATTTCCCTAATGACTAGTAATGTTGAGCATCTTTGCATGTACCCGTTTGCCATTTATATAACTTCTTTGGAAAAAAATGTCTGTTCAAGTCTTTTTCCAATTTCAAAAGCAGATATTAATGAGAAGCACTTAAAGTATTAGGAGCACATAGTCACAGGAATTACACAAAAATAAAAGAGACCATAATATTAATAAGCAGCTACTTTAAAATGTGGAAAGCAAGTAAAAATAAACACATGCATATATAAAACCTCTTCCCAAAAATTCATGGAGAAAAATGTTTTAAAACTCATAGAAATAGCAACAAAGAATAAAAAGGCTCTTCACAGAAGAGAAAACCTGGGTATCTTCAACTTTGCTGCTAATCATAGAAAGGAAAATTTAAACAATAATGTGATTTTACCAATAACATTGGCCAAAAATAGGAATTCAAGTAAAACCAAGTCCTGGTCATTATGTGAAGAAATAGAACCCACATCTACTGATTATGGAGTATAAGCTGGGAACACTTACATTCTAGCAGTACTTAGTAAAATTAAACAGTACATATTACACCCCAGACATCCCACTCCTGACTACATCACCAGGAGAAACTTGATGATAGGAGGACATATATAAGGATGTTTGTTGCAGCATTGTTTGGGGAAGCAAAAAAATCAAGGCAACCAAATTAATCAGATATGTACAAACATAGTACAGATAGATCTATGGATCTTGGCAACTTGTGTGGATCTTAAATCTGACTCCACATCAGAAGGTTGCCTGTTCAAATCATGTCAGGATCACCACTTGCTGGGAATGGCCAGCAATCCCTGTACTGATGGTTGAAAGGCTATTCCAAATTTTGCTGTGAAAGAGAGAAGGCAAGGGAGTGAACCCTCAGAGACTAAGACCCTTTGCTCTCCTTTGCTTCCCCTTTTATGGGTCCTTCAGGATAATCACAAACCCTTATCACTGTTTCTGAAGCACATGATGTGTGACAAGGGGTCTTACTGAAACTAGGAGGATCTGTTTATGGGAAAGACATAATATGCTAACCTGCATCTTCTACACGTTCTGCTAAACATAGCCTAAGGAGCAATGCATACATCTCTTACATCACAGGGCAGCTGTCTGGGCTAAGAAAGCTTCCTGGAAGGCAACTCCCTGTGGCATTCCAATGGCAGAGTGGTCACGGGAGCCTCGGCATTCCAAAGGCCCATGCCCATCTCTGAAACCTTCCCTTCCCTCAGTGGCCTCTGTGTTACATTTTAGCAAGCTAGGTATTGTGGCTGATTTCATGCTCTCCATTAACCCCAACACTTAAAAATAATATTGTGTGAAAAATATGTAATAAATATCTACAGTATCATATTTTATATGCAAACACAAAACAACAGGGCTTATCTTTCAAAGATACATTAAAGACATTAGAATTTGTTCTTGCAAAAAAGAATGAGGAGAATAGGAATGAGGGACATGGCGTGAAAGGAAAAAAAATCTCTGAAAGACCATCTGAGGGAGACACCTTGCACAAATGGATGATGACTTGTTCCATGAAATCAGGTGTATAACTAACTCAGCTTTCTGTTCTAGAAGTCCTTAAAGAACAAACAATGAGAAAATTAAAGTTTTCAAATGTTGATCATATGCTGCTTATTCAAACGCTCAGCTTGGTAGGAATTCAAATATTTTAGCAGGACCCCCAGATAAATGAAGGCCTATAAATTTCTCTTGGCTTTGGTTGATTCATGTTCTTGATTAACCTCTGACATATTGGTTGTGACTTTTTTGGCAGCAAATGCTCCATCTGAGAATTTAAAAAATACAAAGTGCCCCAAATCTAAAATTTGCACATTGTATCATTTTTAATTTCTGTATCTATAATATATCTCTCCCATTTTAATTCCCTGAATTCTCCAGAGAAAAATACCTAAGTATTCATCAATTTCTTCATATGATCTTGCCTGAAATACTAGTTCCAACCTTACAAATTATTATATTATAGAAAACAATAGGAATTAGCTTGCATCTAACATTTACATTCTACTGAAGAAGGCAAGAGAACATAGTGATTATGTGGTAATCTGGAGTGTATAAACCCTGGAGTCTGGTTTAAACTACCAAATCCCCTCTTACCAGCCATGGAGGTAAGTTACTGGACCATTTGCTGCCTCAATTTTCTTCTTTATAAAATAATACATTAATGTTATTGAAGAGGTTGGAAAAATTACTGTCTGCATTTAAAACAGTGTCTGAAGTATACTAAATGTTCAGTAAACATTAGCTAACAGTGAAAATCCACCTACATAGGTAGAAAATCATGCTGAATAGCTAAAACTTGCTGTCACTTCTGAATATATAAATAGAACATTTTCTAAAGAAAAGTCCCTTAGCTCTACTGATTTTGATGATGAAAATTGTAAGTTTGCATAAATAGCAAATACATATATGTAGAGACCACTCTATCAGACAATTTTATTCCTCTGACATTTAAACAACCCTGCCACTTTTATTTGGGTCTTTAGCTCTTTTTGGTTCAGCTCTTTTGGTTCAACTTCCAGGGAGTAAGCTCCCTGGAAGGGGGAGGGATAGCCAGAGAATTGATGTCTTAAATAAACAAGTAACCAATCTTTTAGGAGAAAGTGTAACCTCAAATTGGTTAAATTTGGTTGATTCTGTTTTATTTAAGTTTTCTGAGTCACCAGGGGATGAGCACCATCAATTTACAGTGCGGGTGTCCAGGCAACAGCTAGGGATGTCAACTTACATGAATCATTCAATAATTTACTTATTCAATCTGGGTTTCAGAACATACTTTTTTCTCCTCTTTGAGTGCCAAGCATGGAGTCAACACACAATTACTGATGGGTTTATTTCAGTTCTTATATAAATAGATCATGTGCTTTAGTGCTGCCTTTTGAGGCATGCAGTTTTATCCCTCTGTTCTTTACCTTTAAATTTGATGTATTTAAAAGTAAAAAAAAAAGTCTAATAAAATTATCAAAAATTCTACATGTAAAATTTCACATTTATTTGTTAAGTTTATTGTGCCGTAAAGCCACTATGCCTCCTTACTTTCTAACATTTTCAAGTTATTCTATTTTTGAAACAATGAGGTGGCAGATAGTAGGTCTGGGTCACATCTTTGCTCTTCTATAGACTTAATGAGTCAAACCAAATGGCCCACTGACCAGATATTTTTAGCCAGAGGCCTACCAACTTGCAAGAATTTCATGGGTATCCACAGTCATAAATTTAGATGGGGAAGGACAAAAAGCAACTTTGTTTTCACTATCCTTAACAAAATTTAGCATTTTTGTTCAATTATGAATGTAAACAACAAATCATAAATATAAATTATTTTATTAGTACCTATGGTTTTGTGACTAGCAGAAATCACTGATATTTTTATAACACATTAATTCTCATGAATATTGCAAAATAATGTTTATACTTCTCAGTACATTGAAACTAGATTTTTGCTATCTACTATTGAAGAAGTACAAAATATATTAATTTAAATAGTTGAAACTATGTCATTATAATTTCCTTTTTAATCTTATGTTTTTTATTTAAAAAGCTATTCTGCAGAGAGGAGCGGCAAGATGGCGGAGGAGTAGGAGACCGATTATCATCAGGTCCCAGGAATTCACCCAGAGAGCTATCAAACCATTCTGAACACCTACAAATTCTACCGGAGATCGAAGAGAAGAAGAGCAGCAAGTCTAGGAACAGAAAATCGACCACTTTCTGGAAGGTAGGACGTGCGGAGAAGTGAATCTGCGGCGACGGGAAGATAGACCCCGGGGGGAGGGGCCGGCTGCCGGCAAGGGTGCGAGCAGCGGAGCACAGACTCGGAACTGTGAGAAGTCGGCTCCACTGAGGGACGTCGCCCCAGAGACCAAGCGGGGGGTGAAGCCCCTGCAGGGACAGTGTGGTCTCAGGACCCACGGGGACACAAAAAGACCAGGGGTGTCTGAGCGCGACCGAGCTCCCAGGTCTCAGAAGCCGGCGGGAGAGACGGAGCTGAGCTGAGGTGTCTCTCAGCTCGGGGTTACCTTGGGCTGGGATCTGAAGCTCAGCCGGGCCACTGATCTGTGAGCGGGGACCCCACGGGC